>JASVEL010014137.1:0-165127 GCA_032618575.1 Nicotiana noctiflora
CATATATAAACTCATTCCATACCCCGCCCCCCCCAAGCCAGACCCCCCCTCTCCCTTCATCTCCCTCAGGAGCTCTCAGAGACCTAGCGTAACGCCGCCGTGCCCCGCCTGCCGGAAATCGCCTCACGGCGGTTCCGGTAGGCCAATCACCACCAAACCAATGCCAAAACCTTCCCCTCACCTCCCCCATCACGAACCCAGCCTCCACTAACCTCGAATCATGCCGGAGCTCCTCGAATCTTCATTTGAAGATTCGAGTCAAACTCGAACCTATGCCAAATCACCCCAAATTCACACCACAGTCTCCCCACACCTCCCCCACACTCCCATTGACATTGGTTTGCTTCGAATCTAACCAAAAATACAAAAGCCCCAAATCCGAGCCCAAGAACCCTAATTTTTGAAGTAACTCAATTCAAGCCGGGTTAGCCGCAATTGAAGTCCAAGGGACTTTAGTCCAGGTGTTCTCAATCGAGAACATCTTGATTAAAGCCCGTTTGGCTTCAATAATTCCGAGTCTTAGCTCGAAGCTTGGTCGGCAGTTTCCTTATGAGGTATTCATTCCTTCTTTGGTCAATTTAATTCGATTTTTGTGAATATGTGTGTTGATTTATTCATTGTTTCAATTCTCATCTAGCATGCTTCTCATTTCTCATAACAGTCGATTTGTTCTCCTCCTTTGAGGCCTTTTATTTGGCCAATTCCCTCTGTTTTTAGTTGTTAAGATGAATCATAGGTTCAATGTGATTAAAGTCGTCAGGGAAATAGTTCGTAATATTAATCCCTTGAATCTGCCTGATGCAATTCACTGGTGTAGAGCTTGTTACTGTTTGATTCAGATTAAAGGGGGATAATTGGTTGTAGTTAATAGGTTAATTGTTTAATCACAAGGGCTAGTGGAACTGAGCACTGCAGGGCATCCCACTGAGGCTCCTGCCACCAGCATTGTTTAATGCTGAGTCCATACTTTGGACAGTAGACAGTGGGTTTTGCAGGGAATATGATGGGTTGGGAAGTCAGGGTAGGGGGTAACCTTAGGGGCAGGTGTTCTGGAGGGACTTTTAGCTATAAATATAGCATCAAACTGAACCTATAGGGGATAGACATTGATACAGACACTTGAGAGCATCTGGGAGAGCACAAACAGTACCTGGAGAGCAAATATTCATAGATACATATAGACACTTGAGAGGATACCTGAGAGTAACTAGAGCACCTGAAGAAAAATAGATACAAGGATACACATATAGGAAGATACAGAGAAAGGCTACTGTTTTCATTGGTTTGGAGTCACTGTTTCATCGAGTTTTCTTGGCTACTGTCTGGCTGGTTCTTCTGTTAGTTGTTGTTGCTGTGTTATTGTGGCTACTGCCATTGGTTGTGGTCGTGTGTGCTGATATTGCTGCCTGGTTGTTTGGGGTTGCTTTTGGTCTATTGGTGGCTGGTCTGTTAGTGTTTGTTGCCTGGGGTTTGGTCTTTTGATTGCTGCCTGGCTGTGTGCTGTTACTGCTTGGTTCAAATATTGTTGTTAGTCCTTATTGTTGTTGCTGTGGTGTTCAATTGAGGCTGTTGGTCAGTAGTTTATTGCTCTTGGTCGTTTTGGTTGCTGGCTGATCTATAGTTTGCTGCCTGGTTTGGTTGTTGCTGTGGTTTCATTATTTTGTGGCTGTGCTACTTAACTGTAATGGCCATTTGATTGCTGCCTGGCCATTATTGTTCCATTAGTCCATTAGTTGGTAAAGTTTGAAGAATTTGATCACTGTTTGGTTTGTTGGGATTATTAGCTGGTTCACCATTTGTTTTGGTGTGGAGTTGTTGTTGTTACTGTTCCTGTTACTGTTGCGGCATTACCATCGCTCACTCTTCTTTGTTCTTTCACATTCCAGGTACACATCTCTGTTATTGTAATTCCCTGGTTCAAAAAGAATGAAGCCTGAAGTTTATGTTTGAAGTCTGTTGAATCATGTAGTCGTCCAAAGTCTATGCTTGATTACATTCTGTTACTGTCTAATTAAATTTGTATTGCTAGTTTTGTTATGGAAAATGTAGCTAGACCAAAGATACACTATCATTAGATATGCACGTAAACCCGAATTAGTCTGTTGTATCTCTATTCAATCTTCCCTACTCATGTGTGTAATCTCCAAACCTGTTAAATGATAGACCTTATGTTACAAGCAAGATTAGCTAGGGAGTTGTTACTCAACGGAATGACGTAATTAGATTAAAAAGAGTCGGGGGTGCGTTTCATGTGACCCGACCCCAATTTTGGGCAAGAATAAACAAAGCGTGTTAAGAACCACAGGTGCATTTCATGTGATGTGGTTCGTAGCAAGTTTTAAGTAATTTGGAATCAACTCTTAAGTAAGATACAGTGGGATGTAGTTCGCTTTAGATTTGAATCGAAGGTACGCCTCGCCCAATGGTTACACTAATCACATAGCCGTCATAAATGTACATATAAATGCTTAGATTTCGAGATGCGTCGTTTCTTAACGAATATCACGCCTTTCTCAACGGTGTAAATAAGTAGTCGATCCGTGTGCATATTTTAGTTGTACCTTGTTTCTTTTAATACGGGTGTGCATTTCACGTGACCCGAATCCAAACCCCGAAATGTTGAATAAGAATATGTTGAGGATCCGGGTGCATTTCATGTGACGTGATTCGAAAGCATATTTTTAAGCAACTTTCTCTTTCGTAAATCACAACCAATCATAAAAGCGGTAAAGGGGTGTTAACTTGCACTAAGTACATAATTGTAAAAAGCAGACAGATAAGCCAAACACGACAGTTGAGCGACCGTGCTAGAACCACGGAATTCGGGAATGCCTAATACCTTCTCCCGGGTTAATAGAATTCCTTATCCGGATTTCTGGTTCGCGGATTGTTAAATAGAGTCATTCTTTTCCTCGATTCGGGATTTAACCGGTGACTTGGGACACCATAAATCTCCCAAGTGGCGACTCTGAAATAATTAAAATAAATCCCATCTCGATTGTCCTTTAATTGGAAAAACTCTTTGCATCCTTGTGGGTGCGTAAAAAAGAGGTGTGACAGCTCTGGCGACTCTGCTGGGGATTTTCTTTAGAATTCGAGCTCGGAATAACTGTTGTATTTGGCATGTTTTATTATCTGATTTTTTTTTTTTTTACATGTTGGCATCAATGTGCAAAATGTTGTTTTTACTGCTTTGATATTTTGTGAACTGTACATATAAATTGTGCCGGAACCAATCTCCTCTCTGAGTCTTCTAAATCATGAAGAAGGGTGCACTTCGTGTGACTTCTTTTCCGTATAGTGTCTAATTCCCATTTTAGAACGAGGTTTGGATAAGTTGCAAAACCGGTGAAGCTTCTGTATTCCCGGATTGCTGCCTCCTCCTCGGCTCGAGCTGTCCGCTCGGGTAAGCCAAGTCTAGAACAGATAAACCCAGGTTTTTAAACCTAGAATAACAAAGCTTCATGCCGGATCCCTAGTAGGAAACGTTTATTTGCATCATGTCGCATTTGGCTTAGGGGACTCAACACAGGGGTTGGGTCCGTCTAGGACAGGTGACCTGAAATGAACAGACTATCCTGCTGCATCCTGTTTGTCTTGCGCATTTATCTGTTATAGACTTGCATGCTGACCGGCTCTAGAGATTAAAAAAAAAAAAAAAAAAAAAAAAAAAAATGTGTGTGTTTTGCCCTTAAGATAGAAATAGCTTATTTGTTTTCCTTTAGTAAAGTGAATAAATAAATAATGCCGTTTGTTTCGTCAAAACCGAACTACGTGGGTTTGATTCTCATTGGATGTGAGATACGTAGGCAACCTCCATCAGGTCCAACTTCACCTTTTGAAAAATGGCCGAAAAATCAAAACTAACTTTTGTGCTAAACAAGTCGGTGACGCTGTTTTTAAAAATAGCCGAATGTTCCCGAAAGGGACGCCGGAAGGCTAATTTCGTATAAACGGCCACCTTTGGGTCAATTTCGATTTCGATCAATTTACCCCACAGCCTTAAAAGCCTTCGTCCCCGAGACGTCGAAAGGCCGTGATTGAAAACTAATTTTTATTTTTTATTTTTTTTAGCAAAACAAAGTTGTTTTCTTATTTAAATCACCTTAATAAATGTGCAGGATGAGCACGAATCAGAATAAATCATTTTCGATCTTTAGTGAGGTCCCTCAGCAGCTCCGTATATGGTGGAACAATTTGGAAGACAGTAGCAAAAAGGTCGTAGGGAGAATTTTGGGAGGTTTGGTTGATCTGTTGAATATCGAGCCAAGGGAGGACATCATCAAGGCACTGGTATCTTTCTGGGATCCGACCCGCAATGTGTTCCGTTTTGTTGACTTTGAATTGACGCCCACGTTAGAGGAAATTGCGGGCTATGCAGGACTTAATGGGAAATTAAGAGGGCAATACCTGCTCTCGCCAAGACCGGTATCTCCACATGGGTTTCTGGATCTGCTGAGCATTAGTCGGAAGGTGAAAAATGATGATCTGCTGAAAGGGTGTTGAGACCTCCAATTCTTATATCAACGGTACGGCACTCCTCGGGGTTTTGAAGAGTCAAACCTTGGACTGACTCACGCAGGGAATAGAACCAAGTGGGAGGCCAGACGAATTCTAGCATTCCTAACGACATTCTTGGGGGTTGTGATTTGTCCGCGTGAAGATAAGAAGATAGAGATAAGTCTGGTAGGAATAGCCGATGTTGCAATCAAAAAGACTACCAGCACTGTGGTCCCTTTGGTTTTGTCCGAAATCTATCGAGCCTTGACCGTATGCCGAGAAGGGGGCAATTTCTTCCAAGGTTGCAATCTGTTACTTCAACTATGGATGCAAGAACACCTCCGTCACCGAACACAATACATGAACCATGGGTTGACCGGGAAAAACTGTATCAGGGGTTTCGAAGAACGGATGATGGGTGCTGTATTCCCCGAAGGCGTCGAGGCATGGCTTGCACGACTGAGCTCAATAGAAGCCGATCAGATTGAATGGGCATTCGGGTGGTTACCCGATGCTGAAGTAATATATATGGCAGCCGAGGAGTGTTATATCCTTCTGATGGGAATCCGCAGTGTCCAACCATATGTCCCTCACCGTGTATTACGTCAACTAGGGAGGTTTCGGGTTATTCCTACCGATCAAGACCTAAGGAAGTACGCCATTGAGTTGAGCCCGGGAGTTGTCTTCCCCGAAGAGAAGGTTAGAAGGCTGTGGCACGAATGTCGGTTCCTTGAGCCTAAAACCATGGTCCGGGAACTAGCTAAGGGAGAGGTGGACCCAAAGTACAACGTGTGGTTCGGGAAAAGATTTCGGATTCGTCGGAAATGTTCTAAAAGAGCCCATGTCCAACAGTTCACGGAAGATTCACAGGAACAATGGGATTGGTTAGCAAAGGAGGAGGGGTACAGGACGAAGATTGGCAGGATAGAACAGCAGGTCCGGGACCTTCAGTTCGAGAAGAACATGCAAGCCGCCACCGACGAAGGAGACAAAAAGAAGTTGGCACAAGAAAATGACTTCTTGAGAGCTCAAATCCAGCAAATGAAAAGAGATGCTGACAGACGGTCGAGGAGTCGGGCCGACGAAAAATTGATAAGGGGTTTGAGAAGCCAAGTCACCGACATCCAAAGAGAATTGGACGAGTCAAAAGCCCAAATAACGAGGATCCGTGCTAGCTGGAAAAAGGAGGCACATCAACATGCACTTCACCTAAAGCGGGTGGAAGAAGATTGCACTGATATCATCACTAGCCTGAGGGAAGCAAATGTTGTCCTTAGGGAGCGGGTTTTCAAGCAAGCCCAAGATGCCAGAGCAGACCTCGACCGCTGCCACAATTTGATGGCCCGATTGCAAGGACAAGTGGATAGGCTCCTAGATCAAGTCACCAACAATGCTCGAAGATTGGGGGCGAAAAACCAGCAAATAGAGCGGCTACTCGGAGAAAGGGACATGATCAAGGATAGAATTGGAGAAATCGGGCACTATGTCACCATGAAGTGCCTAGCTTGTGAACGAATGCCCCGCGCCGACCTTTTCGCTTCAATTATGGGTTATGTTCATCGGATCATGGAAGAGTTGAGGAAACTGCACAAGGGCCTCACACCAAGGCCTGCGGCAAGGCCGAATGATGCCTCGCAGGCCCCCAGGAGTTCTAGGGCATTAGATTTTGATTGAAAATGTATTTTGAAATGTTGAGTCAAGCTAGTTGGCATTTTTTATCTTTACTTTCCCAAGTCAAGCATTTTCTTTTGTTTTGCTGATTTTGTAAGACGTGTTTTGTAACTACACGGTTTTATTTGATATAAAAGTTACTGAATTTTGCCACAATCTTGTTGCCAGAACTACGCTCGGTCTGATTCACGCGGGGTCGTGATACGTAGGCAATCCACGTAAGATTCGACCACCACTAAAAAGAAAGAAAAAGAATCCAAAGGTTAAATAACAATAAGGCTTGCAAAGATAGTCGAAAAAGAAAAAAGGGGAAAAAGAAAAAAAGAAAAAGAAAAAAGGCCGGAATGACGCATGTTAAAGAGTACACGTAGAAAGGGTTATTTGGTTAGGTGCATTGCATCCAACGTGCTATAACATATCTGTCAAACTCGGTGAACTAACAAGTTTGTTGCGTATTCCGGAAAGTTTAGCAGTTGGTTTGACGGAATATCCTGGCCAGCCATCACTACCGTACTAGATCCAAAGGACCAGTTACGGTAAGCATGTCGAGTTCTGGCAAGAGTCTCGAGGAAGAAAAATCCGAGCTACAAATCATGAAAGAAGAGGTAGACCGGTTAAAACAACGGATAACAGAGATGCACCTGGCCTGGGCCAGGGAACAGTCTTCACCAAACCGCCCTACTCTCGCCTCAGCTCCGGAACATCCGCCCATCGATCCTTCAACAAGCGCCCCGAGCTATCCATACTTTCAGGGGGAAAATCCATATGCCACCCACATTCCACCAGCCAAACCAAATCCTCCTCCAGTCACCCCTGTTTTTGTAGCACCTCCACCTGCTCCTCTGCAAAGGCCGGCCAGCGAGCCATATGTTCAGATCCATGACAACTCTTACTATCCTCCAGAGCCTACTTTCAGGGCTCCTGAACCACAATCACATACACCCCACTGGGATAATCCGGCAGAACCGGAAAAACACTTCCAAAATTCGGAACACGAGGAAGTGGCCAGAAAAGTTAAAAGCCTGGAGCAGTCCTTCAGGAACATGCACGGTTTAGGCAACCAGGTCAGCGTCGCCTATAAGGATCTGTGTCCATTTCCGGACGTCCAGTTGCCAGCGGGATTTAAAATGCCCAAATTCGACCTATACGAGGGGCATGGTGACCCAGTGGCCCACCTGCGGGGGTTTTGCAGTAAAATGAGAGGGGCCGGAGGACGGGACGAGCTTCTGATAGCCTACTTCGGCCAGAGTCCGGGAGGATCGGCGTTGGAGTGGTACACTAGACAGGATCCCAGTAGATGGTTTACGTGGGATGATTTGGCTCAAGCTTTTATCGGCCAGTTCCAATACAATCTTGAGATAATCCCCGACCGCCTATCATTGCTAAAATTAGAGAAGAAGCATGCTGAAAGCTTCAGGGAATTTGGTTTCCGATGGAGGGAACAGGCGGCCAGGGTAGATCCGCCGATGAGAGAAAGCGAGATGGTGGACTACTTCTTACAGACATTAGAGCCTACCTACTTCGGACATCTGGTAACGTCCGTAGGCAAATCATTCACTGAGGTGATAAAAATGGGGGGTATGATCGAAGAGGGTTTGAAGGCCAACAAGATCATGAGTTACTCAGCACTGAAAGCCACCACTCAGGCTATCCAAAGTGGTACTGGAGGAGTACCGGGGAAAAAGAGGAGAGAGGAAGTTGCGGCCGTCGAGTCCGGGGCATGGTTCAGAAATAGAGGCCCCGCACCCCAATATAGCCCACCCCAACCTCACCACCAAAGTTACTCCCACAACCCATATAACCACCCGCAACATTACTATCCCACACCTGATCCCCATTTTACTGTCCACCATGCACAGTCCTATTCTGCACCTCCTGTTCATGCACCGTGGCGTGCACCAAACCCCCAGAACAATCATCCACCCCCAAGAGCTTACAGAAACCCCTCGGGCGCGAGTTTCCGTCCGAATCAGGCATTCAGGGGCGACAGGGCGCCGAGGCCAAAGACTTTCACTCCCTTAGGAGAGTCTTACACTAGTCTGTTCCACCGGTTAAAGCAGGTAGGGTTGCTGAATCCGGTTGAAGCTAAGCTGCCAAACCCTCTTCCGAAGAACCTGGACCATTCGGTGAATTGCGCCTACTGCTCGGGATGTCCGGGACATGATACAGAAAAGTGTTGGAGGCTGAAGACGGCCATCCAGGAGCTCATTGACACCCGCAGGATCGAGGTCCAGACTCCAACAGAGCCCAACATCAACCAAAACCCGCTTCCAACTCATCGTGAGACCAATATGATCGAGTTGGTACGGGCGGAGGAAGGAAAGGAGAAAGCCTCTCAGACGGTAATGATGATTAAGTCTAGCGGGGCAGGAACGATAAAAGGGCCAAGCTTTGATGAGTCGCCCAGTTGCAAGAAGGACATACCAGGAGAGTCGGAAGCAGGAAAGGAAAGTGTGAACAAAGTACCGGTGAAGCCAGCCAAGATAGTTGTACCAGGGGCAGCAATCAAGCCCATCTTGACAGTAGCAGGCGTTCGAATGGATCCTTTCATCATCCGGCCGGCAACACAGTTGCCAGTAACTGATAGCCGGGCTGTCCCATGGAATTATGCTCGGATTACAACGACCTACAGAGGAAAGGAGGTGAAAGAGGAAGTTTGTGAAGCCCAAGGGTTGACCCGCTCGGGGAGATGTTTCGCCCCTGCGGAATTGAGGAAGACCATTCCGGCAGTATTGAAAAAGCCGGTCACTGATGAAGAGGCGGAAGAATTCTTGAAAAAGATGAAGCTGCATGACTACTCTGTCTTAGAGCAGTTAAAGAAGACTCCGGCACAAATATCATTGCTATCCTTGCTGATACATTCTGAAGAACATCGGCAAGCATTGATGAAAGTCCTGAATGAGGCACATGTGCCGGATAAAATCTCAGTGAGCCATTTGGAGAAGATCACCAATAGGATCTTCGAAGCAAATCGGATCACCTTCACCGATGACGAGTTGCCTGAGGAAGGCACTGAGCATAACAGGGCTTTGTATCTTACGGTGAAGTGTGAAGAGGCGGTGGTTACCAAAGTCTTGGTCGACAATGGGTCCAGTGCTAACATTTGTCCTCTCTCTACACTGGGCAAATTAAAAGTAGACATCGGCAGGGTACGCGAGAACGGGGTATGTGTTCGAGGGTTCGACGGAGGAGGTAAAGCGTCGGTTGGTGACATAGTGCTAGTCTTGACAATTGGGCCAGTGGAGTTCACCATGGAATTCCAGGTGCTGGACATGGTGGTGTCATATAACCTCCTAATAGGGCGACCGTGGATTCATGCCGCAAGAGCAGTTCCATCCAGCTTACACCAGCTCGTCAAGTTTGAATGGGACCAGCAGGAGATCGTCGTCCATGGAGAGAACGATCCACAATCAGGCACCATCATTCCCTTTGTTGAAACAGAAGAAGATGTTGGGCCGTGGGTGTATCAGGTCTGCGATGTGGTGTCCGCCCACCGAGTTCCGGAAGGGGAATGTATTCCCGGCGACAGAACAATTACTGCGGATGTCATGGTGGCGCATGAAATGTTGCGACATGGTTTCGTACCCGGTAGAGGGCTAGGTGCATCTCTGCAAGGAATCATACAACCGGTATCGGTGGTCGAGAACTTGGGAACCTTCGGCTTGGGATTCCGGCCAACCTCAGAGGACATCCGGCGAGCGAAGAGGAGTAAGCAGAAAACATGGGTGCTCCCAAAGCCTGTTCCACGCCTTTCCCAATCTTTTGTCAGGTCCGGAGCAAGAGGACATCCGGCGCCAAAGATTCCCGGTCCTACGGTCAGGCCAGACGAAGAGTTCTTCAGGAAGTTCGAAAACCTATTCACAGATGTATGTATGCTCGAAGACGGTGAAGGATCCAGTCATGCCGATATACAATTTGTGGGACCAAAGGCAAAACTGAATAACTGGAAGGCTACTCCTCTCCCTGTCCGGAAGGAGTCTTGGTAGTTTGTCTTGGATTGTTTTTCTTTTGAAATTTTGTATTGGGGGTTTGTCCCCGAAGTAAAATCCCGTTTGTTTTGTTCATTTTTATTTAAGTTTGCGGTTTGTTTCCCCTTTGTACAATTCCCATCAATGAAATTTGGTTCCTTCGTGTCTAATTTTGTTTATTTTTCTTCTTTTAACTTTTCTGAACAGCCTTCTTTCAACTGATCTTAATGATATGGCGTGCTTAAAGATTAATCAACCGAGTCTAGAAAGTCAATCGGGTTTGGAAATAATAACACATGAAATAAGAAGTGACGAGAGTGAGTCGGAGTACGGCGATGATGAAGCCGTGGAAGAAATCGGTGAAGAATTAAGTCACTTCGAGGAAAAGCCCAAACCGAATTTAAATGATACCGAGGCCGTTAATCTAGGGAATGCGGATGACGTCAAAGAAACCCGGATAAGTGTCCATATTGAACCCAATGTGAGAGAAGAACTGATCAAAACACTCATGGAGTTTAAAGACATCTTCGCATGGTCGTACGACGACATGCCAGGACTCAGCACTGATCTAGTGGTTCATAGATTACCCACTGATCCGGCATATCCTCCCGTCAAGCAAAAGCCGCGGAAATTCAAGACGGAGATGAGTGTGAAGATTAAGGAGGAGGTAACCAAGCAGTTGCAGGCGAAAGTCATTCGTGTCACCCGATACCCCGAATGGTTGGCTAACGTAGTACCGGTGCCAAAGAAAGACGGAAAGATCAGAGTATGCGTGGACTATCGCAATCTCAACAAGGCAAGTCCTAAGGATAATTTCCCACTTCCCAATATCCATATCCTGATTGATAATTGCGCCGGACGCGAAATTGGATCCTTTGTGGACTGTTATGCGGGATATCATCAGATTTTGATGGATGAAGAGGACGCAGAAAAGACGGCTTTTATCACGCCGTGGGGGACTTATTGCTACCGAGTGATGCCGTTTGGTTTGAAGAATGCAGGGGCAACCTATATGAGGGCGATGACTACGGTATTCCATGATATGATACACAAGGAAATTGAGGTGTACGTGGATGATGTGATCATAAAGTCTAGGCGTCAAGAAGACCATGTTGCCGACCTCGGGAAGTTCTTTCAAAGACTTCGAAGGTACGACATCAAGCTCAATCCGGCCAAATGCGCATTCGGAGTTCCATCAGGAAAGTTGCTAGGATTCATCGTCAGCCGACGGGGCATTGAGTTGGACCCATCCAAAATCAAGTCCATTCAGGAGTTAGACCCGCCGAAGAATAAAACAGAGGTAATGAGTCTGTTGGGAAGGTTGAATTACATCAGTAGGTTTATTGCCCAGCTTACGGCAACTTGTGAACCCATATTCCGCCTATTGAAGAAAGACGCTGCGATAGAATGGACGGCGGAATGTCAGGAAGCGTTTGACCGGATCAAAGGGTATCTGTCAAATCCACCCGTACTAGTTCCGCCTGAGCCAGGTAGACCCCTGATTCTTTATCTGACAGTCTTGGAGAATTCGTTTGGCTGCGTACTGGGGCAGCATGATCTTACCGGCAGGAAGGAACGGGCCATTTACTACCTCAGTAAGAAGTTCACAGTCCACGAGGTCAAGTACACTCATCTAGAAAAGACATGTTGCGCCCTGACTTGGGTAGCCCAAAAGCTGAAACACTACTTGTCTTCTTACACCACTTACCTCATTTCGCGTTTGGATCCGTTGAAGTATATTTTCCAGAAACCTATGCCTACGGGGAGGTTAGCAAAATGGCAAATATTACTTACGGAGTTCGACATCATATACGTGACAAGGACGGCTATGAAAGCTCAAGCCCTGGCCGATCACTTAGCTGAAAATCCCGTTGATGACGAATACGAACCTTTGAGGACGTATTTTCCAGATGAGGAAGTATTGCAGATTGAGGGGTTGGAACTAACCAAGGATCCGGGATGGAAGCTCTTCTTCGATGGAGCGGCAAACGCAAAAGGAGTCGGAGTAGGGGCTGTGCTTATATCTGAAACAGGACATCATTATCCTGTTACTGCTCAACTGCGTTTTAACTGTACCAATAACATGGCCGAGTACGAGGCATGTATCTTGGGGTTGCGATTAGCGGTGGACATGGATGTACGGGACGTCTTGGTCTTGGGGGACTCGGACCTTCTAGTACATCAGATTCAGGGAGAATGGGAAACCAGAGATTTAAAGCTTATCCCATATCGTCAGTGTTTGCATGATTTGACCAAACGCTTTCGATCGGTAGAATTCAGGCACATCCCGAGGATGCATAATGAGGTTGCCGATGCGTTGGCTACTTTAGCATCAATGCTACATCACCCGGACAAGGTTCGTGTCGATCCGTTACATATCCATGTCCGGAATCAACATGCTTATTGTAATGTGATAGAGGAAGAGGTGGATGGTGAGCCGTGGTTTCATGATGTCAAGGAATACCTCGGGTTAGGAGTATACCCAGAGCAAGCAACTGGAGATCAAAAGCGAGCTATTCGGCGGTTGGCGAACGGATTTTTCCTTAGTGGAGGGGTGCTGTACAAAAGAACCCCAGATTTGGGATTATTGAGATGTATAGATGCAAGTCAAGCCACGACAGTTATGACGGATATACACTCGGGAGTTTGCGGACCACACATGAGCGGATACGTATTGGCAAAGAAGATTCTTCGAGCAGGATATTATTGGCTCACTATGGAGCGGGATTGTATAAGTTTCGTGCGAAGATGCCATCGGTGTCAGATACACGGAGATTTGATTCATTCTCCGCCGACTGAATTGCATACAATGTCCGCACCGTGGCCGTTTGTCGCATGGGGTATGGATGTTATTGGACCTATTGAGCCTGCGGCTTCCAATGGTCACAGGTTCATTCTGGTAACGATCGATTATTTTACCAAGTGGGTGGAGGCCAAAACATTCAAATCAGTGACCAAGAAGGCGGTAGTGGACTTCGTACACTCCCACATCATTTGTAGGTTCGGAATTCCAAAGATGATCATTACGGATAACGGTGCAAATCTTAACAGTGGATTGATGAAAGAGGTATGTCAACAGTTCAAGATTACACACCGAAATTCCACACCGTATCGCCCAAAAGCAAACGGTGCGGTCGAGGCAGCAAACAAGAACATAAAGAAGATATTGAGGAAGATGGTAGAAGGGTCTAAGCAGTGGCATGAAAAGTTACCATTTGCGCTGTTGGGTTATCGCACTACCGTCCGGACTTCGGTAGGTGCAACTCCTTACTTGTTGGTATACGGGACTGAAGCAGTAATACCCGCAGAAGTTGAGATTCCATCCCTCCGAATCATCGCTGAAGCTGAGATTGATGACGACGAGTGGGTCAAAACCCGATTAGAGCAATTAAGCTTGATCGATGAAAAAAGATTGACAGCAGTATGTTACGGCCAATTGTATCAAAAGAGAATGGCGAGAGCATATAACAAGAAGGTACGTCCCAGGAGATTTGAAGTGGGACAGCATGTGCTGAAGAGAGTTCTACCACATCAGGCCGAGGCGAAAGGCAAGTTCGCTCCAAATTGGCAGGGACCTTTTGTGGTGACTAGAGTATTATCCAACGGCGCTCTATGTCTGACTGATGTCGAGGGAAGATACACCGATATGGCTATCAATTCTGATGCAGTTAAGAGATATTATGTGTAATTCTTTAATGCGTTTGTCCACGTTTGGTTTCGTTTGTGTGTATTTGGCATTTTTCGGAGAATGAAATGACAGAGGCAATTTTTCTACTACCCAAACACTTTAACCTTTGTTTCCCCATTTGAGCCTTAATTGTTCTTTCATATACCTCTTTCGGAATCATCAAGGAAGATGTGTAACAGAATAGAAAAGAAACAAAAAGTAATACAAGAAAAAGTGAACTACGTTCGACCTGATTCCTCAAGAAGGATACGTAGGCGCCACACGGCTCGGTCATAATAAAATAAAAATCAAAAATCCCCCAAGCAACAAAACTGGGGCAGAAGTCATTGTTTCGTTGGAAAGATAGTGTGGATTCCGAAAGTTGTAATAAGCTAACCGTTGAGGCTAAACCCCTTTCTTCAGCCTCGCGCGCAGAAACCATATTAAGAACCAGAAAGACCTCTCGATCAGTGTTTGAGAAGTGCCAAGTCATGTGAACGAAAGCCAAGAGTGACATCCCGACCCTCGATTGAATCCAGGGATGCACAAGCCGAAAGGGGATAACGCTCTAGAGGGAATCTCAGGGGTGATATCCCGCCGCAAGGAAAGAAAGCGTAAATGAGAGAGTCTTAACGGTGAAAACCCTCGCGGGCACCTTAAGGCGAAAGAAGTTGAGAGAAGTAAAATGAGAGAATCTCATTAGTGAAAACCCTTGGAAGGGCACTGTGAGGTGGCAGGATGAGATGGTTACAAGATGTCTGCATGAGACAAGGTTGGGACATCCGTTTACCTCTAGCAGGACGCGGTATCGGAAAGTGATTGACATGAATAGACGCGGTATCAGAAAGTGATTGACATGAATAGACTGGGTAGTTTAATCTCAAAGGCGCGGCATAACATTGGATCAGGCACACATTCAGATAAGTTTTCCTATTTTTGAGTTCAGAAAAGTTTTTCTCTTCTTTTGTCATTTGCGGTCGGTATTCTTTTCTTTTCTTTCATTTTCGAAAATTGATTTTTCAAAGCTTACTACCAAGTCTCCCAAAGCAGTATATTAAAAGTGAATAGGCATGGAACAAGGCAATGAGACAGAAGTCGTTACGATAGTGAGATTGGGATGACAGGCTGAGTGGAAGGTTCGCAAGAATTATGAAGTATGATGGACACATGTGGCATGTCCGAAAGATGATTTCACGCAACAGATCACCGGCTAAAAAGAGTCGGACCAAACCAAAGAGTGGAATAAAAGGAAAAGATGAGAGGTCGTTCGTAGAAAAAGCATCTTCCCAAGCAAGCGTCAACGTCGTCCGCAAAGTTCGAGAGAGGCCAAGCGGCTGAAAGAGAATGGCCTCAACAAGAGTGGCACGACCACTCGCGGCATTTTGAAACTAACAATTTTTCTTTGATTTAAAGCAGGAAAAGAGGGTCCGACGGCAGAAAAGCATACCGTCCAGAAGTTTATCACACTGGGGCAGAAAATTTTCTCCTGTTGCGAAAATTTTCTGGAAAGCAAGACTCAGAGGATAAGTGTAGAAAGCAACACAAAATGGGGGTGATCTTCGAGCCGGGCATCATCTCCAGCAGTTATTGGAAAAAGAAAAATGGCTTCGAGATTCCCCCAGCAGTATTACATCCTATAATTTGATCAAGGAGGCAAAAGCGTGAGTCCCCCAGCAGCCAGAAGAAAAGTAACACGACCTAAGGGAAAGCAATTCCAAGACAGGATAATTCGGTGGAGAATGGAGTGGCGATTTAATTTTGAAGTAGTAGTTGAAGTCAGGGAGCCCGCCTGGAGAATGGAGTGGCGATTTAATTTTGAAGTAGTAGTTGAAGTCAGGGAGCCCGCCTGGAGAATGGAGTGGCGATTTAATTTTGAAGTTGTAATTGAAGTCAGGAAGCCCGCCTGGAGAATGGAGTGGCGATTTAATTTTAAAGTCGTAATTGAAGTCAGGAAGCCCGCCTGGAGAATGGAGTGGCGATTTAATTTTGAAGTTGTAATTGAAGTCAGGAAGCCCGCCTGGAGAATGGAGTGGCGATTTAATTTTAAAGTTGTAGTTGAAGTCAGGGAGCCCGCCTGGAGAATGGAGTGGCGATTTAATTTTGAAGTTGTAGTTGAAGTCAGGGAGCCCGCCTGGAGAATGGAGTGGCGATTTAATTTTGAAGTAGTAGTTGAAGTCAGGGAGCCCGCCTGGAGAATGGAGTGGCGATTTAATTTTGAAGTTGTAATTGAAGTCAGGAAGCCCGCCTGGAGAATGGAGTGGCGATTTAATTTTAAAGTTGTAGTTGAAGTCAGGAAGCCCGCCTGGAGAATGGAGTGGCGATTTAATTTTGAAGTCGTAATTGAAGTCAGGAAGCCCGCCTGGAGAATGGAGTGGCGATTTAATTTTGAAGTCGTAATTGAAGTCAGGAAGCCCGCCTGGAGAATGGAGTGGCGATTTAATTTTGAAGTTGTAGTTGAAGTCAGGGAGCCCGCCTGGAGAATGGAGTGGCGATTCAATTTTGAAGTCGTAATTGAAGTCAGGAAGCCCGCCTGGAGAATGGAGTGGCGATTTAATTTTGAAGTTGTAGTTGAAGTCAGGGAGCCCGCCTGGAGAATGGAGTGGCGATTTAATTTTGAAGTTGTAGTTGAAGTCAGGGAGCCCGCCTGGAGAATGGAGTGGCGATCTGTTTTAATTTGGTAGAGGAAAGCGGTAGAATGTAACAGAAATCTTCGGCATGAATCCAAGTTCGTAAGAAGAGACGAAGCATCAGAAGGAACGCCAAGTCAGACAAGATGGCAAGGAGCGCGACAAGATCAAGTTAAAAAGGATAGATAAGAACTTGTAGTACTGTAACTTAGTCTAGCTTCTTGTTTTGTTGCTTAGCGCGGTGTAACAAGGAAATCAGCTAAGCAGTGGTAACAGCAGTAACAGCGGCAACAGCAGTAACAGCGAGATCGCAACGGGCATGGTAGTCCCAGCTACCAGAACTTCCCGAACTACATTGACCTGATTCCCTTTTAGCCAGGGATATGTAGGAGACCTTTGAAGCAAGGTTCGGTCAAAACTTTTCCAAAATGCTTCATACGGAGTGTTCGAATGGGCAAAAATCGCTTATATCTGCTCATTTATCTTTGCACGAAAATTCTGCGTGTTTACGCGCAAAGAGGGGCAGCTTGTGAGCACGTGATTTTTGCCTTACTTGAGAAGTACTCCCAGAAAATTCAAAAAAAAATATATAAAAATAGTTTCGTGTTGGGTATGATTTTTGTGATTTTGTGCTATTTTATCTTTTGTGTGCACGTTTATTTATTTAAATTAAAAAATACAAAAAATATATATGCTAAGTTTTGCATTTTTAGTGTTTGATATCGAAGTCATGTGACTTACATTTTTGGGTGATATGTAATTATGTACGTTAATGGTAGTAAAAGATAGCGGTGTTATAGGTTAGTATATATACATATGTGTGTATGTATATATATATATGTATATGTATACATATATATATATATATATATATATACACATACACATATAATACATCATGAAGATCCGATCTGGGCCAAATCCAGTCTAAAAGCCAGGCCCAAACGGATTTCTTCTAATCCAGCCCAAAATACCCGTCCGGCTTCAGCCTGTGTAACACTTGATCCGGACCGTTGGATTTTATTATCCAACGGCCCAGATTAATCCTTTAATTCTAATATACATTCAGCCTATGACTTGACCAAACGACGTCGTTTGGTTTAAGTGAGGGGATCCTGATCGTTGATCGTAAATGATCCAACGATCAGGATTTAATCTCATCTCTCGTATATAAGGTTCATTCCATACCCCGCCCCCCCCCCCAAGCCAGACCCCCCCCTCTCCCTTCATCTCCCTCAGGAGCTCTCAAACACCCAGCGTAACGCCGCCTTGCGCCGCCTGCCGGAAATCGCCTCACGGCGGTTCCGGTAGGCCAATCACCACCAAACCAATGCCAAAACCTTCCCCTCACCTCCCCCATCACGAACCCAGCCTCCGCTAACCTCGAATCATGCCGGAGCTCCTCGAATCTTCATTTGAAGATTCGAGTCAAACTCGAACCAATGCCAAATCACCCCAAACTCACACCACAGTCTCCTCCACACCTCCCCCACACTCCCATTGACATTGGTTTGCTTCGAATCTAACCAAAAATACAAAAGCCCCAAATCCGAGCCCAAGAACCCTAATTTTTGAAGTAACTCAATTCAAGCCGGGTTAGCCGCAATTGAAGTCCAAGGGACTTTAGTCCAGGTGTTCTCAATCGAGAACATCTTGATTAAAGCCCGTTTGGCTTCAATAATTCCGAGTCTTAGCTCGAAGCTTGGTCGGCAGTTTCCTTATGAGGTATTCATTCCTTCTTTGGTCAATTTAATTCGATTTTTGTGAATATGTGTGTTGATTTATTCATCGTTTCAATTCTCATCTAGCATGCTTCTCATTTCTCATAACAGTCGATTTGTTCTCCTCCTTTGAGGCCTTTTATTTGGCCAATTCCCTCTGTTTTTAGTTGTTAAGATGAATCATAGGTTCAATGTGATTAAAGTCGTCAGGGAAATAGTTCGTAATATTAATCCCTTGAATCTGCCTGATGCAATTCACTGGTGTAGAACTTGTTACTGTTTGATTCAGATTAAAGGGGGATAATTGGTTGTAGTTAATAGGTTAATTGTTTAATCACAAGGGCTAGTGGAACTGAGCACTGCAGGGCATCCCACTGAGGCTCCTGCCACCAGCATTGTTTAATGCTGAGTCCATACTTTGGACAGTAGACAGTGGGTTTTGCAGGGAATATGATGGGTTGGGAAGTCAGGGTAGGGGGTAACCTTAGGGGCAGGTGTTCTGGAGGGACTTTTAGCTATAAATATAGCATCAAACTGAACCTATAGGGGATAGACATTGATACAGACACTTGAGAGCATCTGGGAGAGCACAAACAGTACCTGGAGAGCAAATATTCATAGATACATATAGACACTTGAGAGGATACCTGAGAGTAACTAGAGCACCTGAAGAAAAATAGATACAAGGATACACATATAGGAAGATACAGAGAAAGGCTACTGTTTTCATTGGTTTGGAGTCACTGTTTCATCGAGTTTTCTTGGCTACTGTCTGGCTGGTTCTTCTGTTAGTTGTTATTGCTGTGTTATTGTGGCTACTGCCACTGGTTGTGGTCGTGTGTGCTGATATTGCTGCCTGGTTGTTTGGGGTTGCTTTTGGTCTATTGGTGGCTGGTCTGTTAGTGTTTGCTGCCTGGGGTTTGGTCTTTTGATTGTTGCCTGGCTGTGTGCTGTTACTGTTTGGTTCAAATATTGCTGTTAGTCTTTATTGTTGTTGCTGTGGTGTTCAATTGAGGCTGTTGGTCAGTAGTTTATTGCTCTTGGTCATTTTGGTTGCTGGCTGATCTATAGTTTGCTGCCTGGTTTGGTTGTTGCTGTGGTTTCATTATTTTGTGGCTGTGCTACTTAACTGTAATGGCCATTTGATTGCTGCCTGGCCATTATTGTTCCATTAGTCCATTAGTTGGTAAAGTTTGAAGAATTTGATCACTGTTTGGTTTGTTGGGATTATTAGCTGGTTCACCATTTGTTTTGGTGTGGAGTTGTTGCTGTTACTGTTCCTGTTACTGTTGCGGCATTACCATCGCTCACTCTTCTTTGTTCTTTCACATTCCAGGTACACATCTCTGTTATTGTAATTCCCTGGTTCAAAAAGAATGAAGCCTG
This sequence comes from Nicotiana noctiflora, assembly GCA_032618575.1. Classification (NCBI taxonomy): domain Eukaryota; kingdom Viridiplantae; phylum Streptophyta; class Magnoliopsida; order Solanales; family Solanaceae; genus Nicotiana; species Nicotiana noctiflora. Next base: position 19,541 of record JASVEL010014137.1, read on the forward strand.
AAGTTTATGTTTGAAGTCTGTTGAATCATGTAGTCGTCCAAAGTCTATGCTTGATTACATTCTGTTACTGTCTAATTAAATTTGTATTGCTAGTTTTGTTATGGAAAATGTAGCTAGACCAAAGATACACTATCATTAGATATGCACGTAAACCCGAATTAGTCTGTTGTATCTCTGTTCAATCTTCCCTACTCATGTGTGTAATCTCCAAACCTGTTAAATGATAGACCTTATGTTACAAGCAAGATTAGCTAGGGAGTTGTTACTCAACGGAATGACGTAATTAGATTAAAAAGAGTCGGGGGTGCGTTTCATGTGACCCGACCCCAATTTTGGGCAAGAATAAACAAAGCGTGTTAAGAACCACAGGTGCATTTCATGTGATGTGGTTCGTAGCAAGTTTTAAGTAATTTGGAATCAACTCTTAAGTAAGATACAGTGGGATGTAGTTCGCTTTAGATTTGAATCGAAGGTACGCCTCGCCCAATGGTTACACTAATCACATAGCCGTCATAAATGTACATATAAATGCTTAGATTTCGAGATGCGTCGTTTCTTAACGAATATCACGCCTTTCTCAACGGTGTAAGTAAGTAGTCGATCCGTGTGCATATTTTAGTTGTACCTTGTTTCTTTTAATACGGGTGTGCATTTCACGTGACCCGAATCCAAACCCCGAAATGTTGAATAAGAATATGTTGAGGATCCGGGTGCATTTCATGTGACGTGATTCGAAAGCATATTTTTAAGCAACTTTCTCTTTCGTAAATCACAACCAATCATAAAAGCGGTAAAGGGGTGTTAACTTGCACTAAGTACATAATTGTAAAAAGCAGACAGATAAGCCAAACACGACAGTTGAGCGACCGTGCTAGAACCACGGAATTCGGGAATGCCTAATACCTTCTCCCGGGTTAATAGAATTCCTTATCCGGATTTCCGGTTCGCGGACTGTTAAATAGAGTCATTCTTTTCCTCGATTCGGGATTTAACCGGTGACTTGGGACACCATAAATCTCCCAAGTGGCGACTTCTGAAATAATTAAAATAAATCCCATCTCGATTGTCCTTTAATTGGAAAAACTCTTTGCATCCTTGCGGATGCGTAAAAAAGAGGTGTGACAATTATTATGAAAGAAAGTAGCTAAAATTGAGATTTCTAAATAATCTACTCACATATGCTTGAAAGGAATAAAAAGATAGTTCTGTATTGTGTAGCATGAGATAGTGCCTATCGTGGTTTTCTTCCCTTCGGCATTATTTACTTTTATTACTGCTGAGTTGGAAGTACTCACACCCGACTCCCTGCACCTTGTGTGCAGATCCAGGTACATCACAGTGGAGCTAATTCTATTGCGGCTCGGGAGTGCTTTTGGACAGTCGAGGTAGCTGCCAGCGTTCGCAGGACCTGACTCTCTAGTTTGTCTGTATTTTTGTTCTGATCATCCCACACTTGTGTACAGTTATATTCACTATTTACACTTTGTATACTCTGTAGAGGCTCATGACTCTTGACCTTTCGGTCTATGGGAGTTGGTATGCGTTGGGACTTGGTTTCCCTGTTTCGATATATCCATCATTGTTATTTTACAATTGATATGCTTAAATGGGATAAGGCGAGCTCATAGCTCCGTGGTTATTGTTGATTGGTCGGGCTGGCCTAGCATTATGCTGGGCGCCATCACGACCGGATTTGGGGTCGTGACATAAACAGAGTCATAATTTCCTCGGTTCGGGATTAAATAGGTGACTTGGAACACCATTATTTTCCCAAGCGGCGACTCTAAAAATTAATAAATAAATTACGTTCTGAATGTCCTTTAATTGGAAAAACTCCTTCCCTATTACTATTATATCCCTTCACGGGGTGTAATAGTAATTAGTGGCACAAACACTGGTAAGTAAAAAGGAGGTGTGACAATGTGCATCATGTTCCTCACGCAACCTGCTGATTAGGACTAACTGACACCACATCGGTATGGTCAATGGTCAAATGTATTTATTAATTACGAAAAAAATGAGTTCGAGTGTTCGAATAGAAAAGTTAAAAGTTAATGTATCGGCTTTTAAAAGCCTGTCAAATTTAAGTAGCCAAAAAGTCATTTCGCCTTTAAATAAAAAGCGTAGATGAGTCACATTATAGTAAAGTAGCTAAACACCTAATAAGATATTTAAGTAAGAGTGCAGAGTTAATAAACAAACAAAAGAAATAATGTTTATGCCAAATTTATCGGGCCAAGAAATTGAGCTGTGGAGTCCTGCAATAGTCTTAGAATACTAATATTTTGCAGTTGAGTGAGATATGAACTCTAGAAAATCACCTCATGTTTGTGTGTAACAAACCAGTTTTCCAATACTTCTAATACTTCAACAGTGACAAGAAGTTACAACTCAACTCAAAAACTATTACGAGAATTAGAGATACTAAACTGAAATACAAATAATAGAGAAGAAAGGATGAGAAGCTATTGAGAATATAGAGAATTAGAGAAAGGAAGACGAGGAGAAGCAAAGGCTTTTCTTCACAATAGATATAATCTCAAAATAATTGACCAGTCCCCCTTTTCATAGAACCATCCTTGCGTCATATACTCAACCTGGATCCCAAATCAAACTGACCCTATAACTTGTTCTTAGCCCAAAAGCTATTCTCAGCCTAATAGTAACTTTTGTGACACTGGGTTGAGCCCGGTTCATAACAATACTCCCGTTTTCAATAGGAACCTTGTCCTCAAGGTTCGAGTCAAGAACAGTGATACTCGCGAGCTCCCAATCCCGTATCTCAAAACCAAGGGATGTTTTGTGACTTGACCAGAATATGTGAGCTTATGCACCTGTTATGAACCAACCAAAACTTTGATCATTATAGCTCTTAGCAGATAGTAACAAAGATCTTAACTTCACATGCCCTACATATTCATATGCCCTTACTTGCCATCTTTTAGAGTCAATAAGAAGCAAGCTAAATGAGAGAACCAGTGAAACTATTCCAGTAGCGAAACTCCACAAAAGCCTGAATTTGATTAAAGAGAAACTAGATTTTTGTGGCACTAAAAATTCTTCCTTCGAGCATATGATAACTTCCCAATCAGCCCAAATATTTAACAGTAACAAATTACAAGAAGATGAGAAGCACGGATTATCAGTCAATGTAATACATGCATAAGCAGACATCCTTAGATAGCTTATCAAAATGGTAATAGTATCAGCAATGCCCCATTCTGTTCATTCTTCTTTAGTAGAAATTCTTGATTGAAGGAAAAGATCAATTGTGTTTTTTTTGCACTACTGGAAATGGGTCCCAAATGAAATTTTTCATGATCATAGTAGAGTCATTTCCTTCTCTATCAAAAGCAGTATTGACATGATATGCCACAATGTAGGACATAGCGTCAGATAAATGGCAACCAAGACATCCATCAGGAACGATGCTAGGAGCAAAGGTTATTTTGAAATCACTTAAAATATAATACAAGCAACACTCTTTAACAAGCTCATACCAATCAATAGGAGAATTATCCATGAAGTACTGGTATTCAATTTTAGAGGCCCGCTCTCCACTTAATCCCATCACACTTGCGATCAACCAATCACAACCCTGATCGTTTATATTTTACAGTACAACGTTTTAACATAACCAAGTTGAGTTCAATTACAACATGCCCTGCAACCACACAACTTTCACTGCTACCAAAAAATGTATAACCAACTCCTTTCATTGCTGGGTGCTTTACCTGATACCCACTTCTCAAGTTTAATGCTTTCCACTCTTGTAACATGGCAGTAAGTATATTTGTTGTGGGCCGCATCTTCATGTACTGTTGTGTGGTATAATAATTTTCTGTAGCAAAATATTTCACTAGTCTAAAATAAAATTGCTGGATCAGTGCAGAAAGGGAAGTATTAATCCCACCAGGATCAAAGATAATATATGGCAAATTTGACCTTAAAAGACCAAATATAGCAAAAAAGAGTCTAGAGGCTTTATTGACCCAAATATTTGGTTGACTGCTTTGGGTAACTTTCAACAATTTCTTGGAGCACTCCTTGTAGTTTCTCCTCCCTAGCATGCGCTCATTATTAAAACAAGAATCCAAAAATATTATGCTCCTACCTAGTTTCACCCCAATAGTTTAAATGGGCGTTGAAATCTTAGTAGAACCTGTTGTGACCAAAACACTCATGCAAGTGTACGTGATCGACAAGTAGTATAGTAATAAGTAAATTATCGTTCCCACGAGGAATTTTTATTAGAAACTAATTCTTGATTTATGCTATATAATTCGAAAATATATAGGAATTTCTTTATAATTCAATTTATAATGTCACAATTATTCAAGATGAAATTACTACACCCAATTCACAATATTTTTATAATGGTATAGACAAATATATTCCAAGGCCGTGGACTTGCTAGTAATCATGCTATTTTTCTACTTAGAATTGATTTATTTAATTATCTGGATTATTGATTATAACGTTAATAATATTCATAAGAATCTTTCGAGTTCTTATAAATCTATCCAAGTTAAATCAATATCTATATTTCTATGATATTAATATTAACAAGAATGCATTTCAAACTCTTATTATTTAAACAAACAAGGCAATGAAGTATATATCTATCTTAATTGCAAATCCTTCACTCGATGCCCGAGATTCAAATGTTGTTCTATTTGATTTTATATGCAACCAAGAATTTCCTTTGTCAAGTTTAATTCAAAGTTCGTAAATAATATTTCACTGTTAGCTACGCAGTAAAATAATTAAGATCAAAATCAAATAAAAACCCCATATCAATAACTTCAATAAAATCAATCTAAGCTTCAAATAACAAGATCAACTAACATCCATGACCCTAGAATACTAAAGAGTTTAACTACTCATGTTCATACTAAAATCAATAATATTGATGTCTAAAATACTACAAAGAAAAATACAAGATGAAGGTTTAGATGAACTCTTTAATTTGTTGCTCCAAAGTCTTGATCTTCAATTTCTTGCTTAGCTCCAAAAGGACTTCAATGGCTTCTCTTCAAAATGTTCTCTCTAAAATGAATAGTGTAAATCCACTCTAATTCAATGTTAAAAATCGGATCCCCTCATTATGCACCTTATCCTTGTTTTATCCCATAGTGGAATCCACCCCCTATTGACATGTCACGACCCTAGTTCACCAATCGTGAACATGTGGTGATGGCACCCAGTCCCCACGACTAGGTAAGCCTAACACGTTGCGGAATATACAAGCTATAAACACTTAAATAAGAAAACAGCGGAAAAATAGCATAAAAAGATATGTAATCCGTGCCGCATGGCACATACATCCTTCAATACACTGTGTAAACACTACCAAGATCCGGAATCCCACGGTAACATGGACTAAAAGAGAATATACAACTGTGGCTCTATGTGTAAAGAGTATCTATCAACGAAATGAAGGAAAAATGCCAACTAGTACTACTAGAATAGAAGGAAAGCCTCCGGATCCGCGGACGTAGCGGATCATACCTCGAGGTTTCCCAGAAAGCTGCGGAATCACCTAGCACGAGCCTGCTCTGATGTACCTGGATCTGCACAACAAAAGTGTGCAGAAGAGTAGCATGAGTACACCACGACGGTAATCAATAAGTACCAAGCCTAACCTCGATGGAGTAGTGACGAGGAAGGTCAGGGCCCTACAGAGAAACAATAATACAATGATGATAACAATAATAAGCAGTTTAAATGATAATAATTTCCGAAATAACTACAATAAGATGATTACTGCAACCGTCTACAATTAAGCTAACAACAATTAACCAACTCAATAAAACAAGTCCAGGACCTGTGGGAATCGAACCCACAGTCCCATTGACAGTACCTCTGGGTCTCCGGGAATCGAACCCGCAGCCCATGTCTCAATAAATAATCAATAACTCAGGATCTCTCCGGGAATCGAACCCACAGTCCCTACAAATAACTCAGGATCTCGGGAATCAAACTCGCAGTCCATACAAATAACTTAGGATCTCGGGAATCGAACCCGCAGTCCCTACCAATAACTCAGGATCTCGGGAATCGAACCCGCAGTCCCTACCAATAATATACCAATAAACTTCGGGTCTCCGGGAATCGAACCCGCAGCCCTTGGATCTCCTGGAATTGAACCCGTAGTCCACAAGCACAGCAAATAAAGGAATACACAGAGAGAATAAATTATGCTTAACCATAACTTCACCGAAACATAATAGTGCCAATAATTATCAAAAGTTCAAATAAGACAATTAGGCAACTAAACAGTTAAGTACTACCTAAACATGCCCTTCTAACTACTACCGGGTAAAAATAGCAAATTAACAGCTAAAAATATGAATATCACTCATCGAACATTTTAATAAAGTATGTGTTCAACAACCAGCGCATGTACACGCCCGTCACCTCGCGTACAAGCCATTTTAAATATCACATAATATCCTAGGGGTGAAAATTCCCCCACACGAGGTTAGACAAGCCACTTACCTCAATGTTTTTGAACAATTCAATCCGTGGCAATGCCTTTTCCTTTCAAATTTGGCTCCAATCCAATCGTATCTATACACGATTGAATTAATATCATCAATACTACTCAACAAACTAATTCCTAAGGCCAATTACAACTTTTACAATATTCTGCCCGGAATAGTGAATTTCAACCCCGGGCCCACATGGTCAGAACTCGGGGTTCGGACCAAAATCCGGTTACCCATCCCCCCACGAGTTCAAGTATATGATTTGTTTCAAAATCGGACCTCGATTCGAGGTCCAATTTCCCAATTTATAAAAAACCCTATATTCTACCAAAAACAAGAAATTCTACCATGAAAACCTTTGATTTCTATTGAAAAACATGTATAATGATGTTAAGAATTGAAAGAATTAAGTAAAAAGTGACTTACAATTGTTTTGAAGAAGAAGGAGTCCGTGAAGAATCGCAATTGGGTGTTTTTGGGTTGTGAAAAGTGATGAATGAAGCTAGAAAATCGTGATTTACAGGTCTCTGTGTTCGCATTTGCGAACATGGGTTCGCAATTGCGAACCCCGACCAATTTTTGGAGTTTGAAAAATAAGCTTAGGCTGGGAAGTTCGCATTTGCTAACTTTTGTTCGCATTTGTGAAGCCAAGGCAAAACTGGGAAGTTCGCATTTGCGAACTATTTTTCGCAATTGCGAACACAGGCTAAATATTGGGAAGTTCGCATTTGCGAACTATTGTTCTCATTTGCGAACACAGGCAGAATAGTGGCGAGTTCGCATTTGCGAACTGTTGTTCGCATTTGCGAACACAGGCACAATAGTGGGGAGTTCGCATTTGCGAACTATTGTTCGCATTTGCGAACTCTGCAGAATAGTGGGGAGTTCGCATTTGCGAACTATTGTTCGCATTTGCGAACTCTGCAGACCAGTTGCAGACAGCAACTTCTAACATGAAAAATTGATCTCGTGGCCTATCCAAAGTTCACCGAGCCCTCGGGGCTCCAAACCAAATATGCACATCTGACTTAAAAACATCATACGAACTTGCTCGCGCGATCAAATCGCCAAAATAACATCAAAATCAATGAATTGAGCCTTAAAACTCAAGAATTCTTTCAAATTTCATAATTTCCAATTTAAGGCCGAAACACGTCAAACGACGTCCATTTCCAACCAAACTTTACAGGAAGCGCTTAACCGATATATTTGACCTGTACCGGGTGTCGGAACCAAATTACGAGCCCGATATCACCACTTTTCAATCAAATTTCAGTTTCATTTTCCTTAAACATTTTCGGAAAACAATTTAACAGAAAAATTCTTTTACCGGGGTTCTAGACCTCGGATTTCAATTCCGGGCATACGCCCAAGTTTCATATTTTTCTACGGATTTTCGGAGACCGTCAAATCAGGGTTCCGAGTCCGTTTATCAAAAATGTTGACCAAAGTCAACCATATCAATATTAATATCTAAATTCTTCAAATTTTTCACATATTTCACATATTTCGACATAAAAATTTTCCAGCTTCGTGCCCGAACTGTGCACGCAAATCGAGGCAACTATAAATGAGGTTTTCAAGACCTCAGAAGCTCGAAATGGTTAATAAAACAAGTGATGACCCTTTGGGTCGTCATAATCTCCACCTCTAAAACAACCGTTCGTCCTCGAACGGACAAAAGAAAGAAGTACCTGAGTCAAGGAATAGATAAGGATATCGGCTGCGCATATCCTGCTCAATCTCCCAAGTCGCCTCCTCGACCGGCTGACCCCGCCACTGAACCTTTACCGAAGCGATGTTCTTTGACCTTAGCTTTCTAACCTGCCTGTCTAGAATGGCTACTGGCTCCTCAACATAAGACAGATCCTTGTCTAGCTGAACAGAAATGAAATCCAACACATGCGACGGGTCACCATGGTATCTCCGGAGCATGGAGACATGAAATACGGGGTGAACTCCGGCTAGGCTGGGAGGTAAGGCCAACTCATAAGCAACCTCCCCAACACGCCTCAAAATCTCAAAATGGCCAATAAACCTAGGACTCAGCTTTCCTTTCTTCCCAAACCTCATAACGCCCTTCATGGGCAAGACTCGAAGCAGAACCTGCTCGTCAACCATAAAAGCCACATCGCGAACCTTATTGTCCGCATAACTCTTCTGTCTAGACTGGGCTGCACGAAGTCTATCCTGAATCACCTTGACCTTGTCCATAGCATCCTGAACCATATCAGTACCTAGCAACCTGGCCTCGCCCGGCTCGAACCAACCCACGGGAGACCTGCACCTCCTACCATATAGGGCCTCGTACGGTGCCATCTGAATACTAGACTGGTAGCTGTTGTTATAAGCAAACTCCGCCAGTGGCAAGAAGTGATCCCATGAACCTCCAAACTCAATCACGCACGCACGGAGCATATCCTCCAAAATCCGAATAGTGCGCTCGGACTGCCCATCAGTCTGGGGGTGAAATGCTGTGCTCAGCTCCACCCGAGTACCTAACTCCTACTGTATAGCTCTCCAGAACCGCGAAGTGAACTGAGTGCCTCTATCTGAAATGATGGAAACTGGAATGCCGTGCAGCCGAACTATCTCTCTGATATAGATCTCCGCTAGTCGCTCCGACGAATATGTAGTGCTCACCGGTATAAAATGGGCGGACTTGGTCAGCCGATCCACAATGACCCAAATGGAATCAAACTTCCTAACCGTCCGTGGAAATCCAGATACAAAGTCCATGGTAATGCGCTTCCATTTCCACTCGGGAATCTCGATATGCTGCATCAATCCACCCGGACGCTGATGCTCATACTTCACCTGCTGGCAGTTGAGGTATCTAGAAACATAATCAACTATATCCCTCTTCATCCGCCTCCACCAGTAATGCTGTTTCAAGTCCCGATACATCTTCGCGGCTCCCGGATGGATGGAATACCGCGAGCTATGGGCCTCTGCTAGAATCAGCTCTCGAAGATCATCCACATTAGGCACACAGATACGCCCCTGCATCCTCATGACTCCATCATCCCCGATGGTAACATCTCGAGTATCACCACGCCGAACTCTATCCTGAAGGACAAGCAAATGAGGGTCGTCGAACTGACGCTCCCTGATGCAGTCAAATAGAGAAGACCGAGAAACCACACAAGCTAGGATCCGACTGGGCTCCGAAAGATCCAGTCTAACAAACTGTCTGGCTAAAGCCTGAACATCCATCGCCATAGGCCTCTCCGAAGCTGTTAGATACGCCAAACTCCCCAAACTCTCTGCCCGACGACTCAAGGCATCGGCAACTACATTAGCCTTGCCCGGATGATAGAGAATAGTAATATCATAGTCCTTCAGTAGCTCCAACCATCTCCTCTGACGCATATTCAGGTCCTTCTGCTTAAGCAAGTGCTGCAAGCTCCGGTGATCAGCTGTAGATCTCACAAGGAACCCCATATAAGTAATGACGCCAAATCTTCAAGGCGTGAACAATGGAAGCTAGCTCCAAATCATGAACATGGTAATTCTTCTCATGCACCTTTAGCTGTCTCGACGCGTAGGCAATCACCGTACCATCCTGCATCAATACCGCACCAAGTCCAACTCGTGAGGCATCACAATATACAGTATAGGACCCCGAACCTGTAGGCAACATCAATATGGGGGCCGAAGTCAAAGCTGTCTTGAGCTTCTGAAAGCTCGCCTCACACTCGTCTGTCCACTGGAAAGGGGCACCCTTTTGGGTCAATCTGGTCATAGGTGCTGCAATCGAAGAGAACCCCTCTACGAAATGACGGTAATAGCCCGCCAAACCAAGGAAACTGTGAATCTCAGTAGCGGAGGAGGGTCTGGGCCAACTTCGCACGGCCTCCACCTTCCTCGGATCTACTCGAATACCATCACTCGATACCACGTGGCCCAAAAATGCCACTGAACTCAACCAGAATTCACATTTAGAGAACTTGGCATAAAGCTGCTTCTCCCTCGGAATCTGAAGCACTATCCTCAAATGTCGCTCGTGCTCTTCCCGGCTCCGGGAATATACTAGAATATCATCAATGAAGACAATCACGAACGAGTCCAGATAAGGCCTGAACACACTGTGCATCAAATGCATAAAGGCTGCTGGGGCATTTGTCAGCCCAAAAGACATCACGAGGAACTCATAGTGGCCATACCGGGTCCTGAAGGCAGTCTTCGGGATATCTGGCTCCCGAATCTTCAGCTGGTGATACCCGGAGCGCAAATCAATCTTAGAAAACACTTGTGCACCCTGTAGCTGGTCAAATAAATCATCAATACGGGGCAAAGGATACCGGTTCTTCACTGTAACCTTGTTCAGTTGACGATAGTCAATACACATACGCATAGAACCGTTCTTTTTCTTCACAAACAATACAGGAGCACCCTAAGGAGAAACACTAGGTCGAATGAAACCCTTGCCCAATAACTCTTGTAACTGATCCTTCAACTCCTTCAACTCAGGAGGAGCCATACGGTACGGTGGAATAGAAATGGGCTGAGTGCCCGGCAACAAATCAATAGCAAAGTCAATGTCTCTGTCGGGCGGCATGCCCGAGAGATCAGCTGGAAATACATCAGCAAAGTACGTACCACAGGAATGGAATCAATAGAGGGAGTGTCAATACTGACGTCCCGCACATAGGCTAGATAAGCAGCACACCCCTTCTCAACCATACGCTGAGCTCTAAGAAAAGAAATAACACGGCTAGGGGTATGATCTAGAGTACCACTCTACTCAATATGTGGAATGCTTGGCATAGCCAACGTCACGGTCTTGGCATGGCAATCAAGAATGGCATAATGGGGCGACAACCAGTCCATGCCCAGAATAATATCAAAATCGATCATCCCGAGCAACAATAGATCCGCTCTGGTCTCAAAACCACCAATGGTAACCAAACACGACTGATATACACGGTCCACAACCAAAGAATCACCCACCGAAGTGGAAACATAAATGGGGGCACTCAAAGAATCCCGAGTCACACCCAGATGAGAAGCAAAGTAGGAAGACACATATGAAAAAGTGGAACCAGGGTCAAATAGAACCGATGCCTCCCTGTGACTAACCAGAATAATACCTGTGATAACAGAATCAAATGCAATAGCCGCAGCGCGATCAGGAATAGCATAGAATCTGGCTTGTCCCCCCTCTCGAGGGCGGCCTCTGGAACCCTGACCCCTGTCACACCTCCTTTTGGCGCGCACCCGCGTGGAGCGCGAGGGAGTTTTTCCAATTAAAGGACAATCGAAACGGGATCAATTTATTTAATTCAGAGTCGCCACTTGGGAAAATAATGGTGTCCCAAGTCACCGGTTTGATCCCGAACCGAGGAAATTTATGACTCCGTAGTACGGTCTGCGAAACTAGAAACCTGGATAAGGAATTCTATTAATCTGGGAGAAGGTGTTAGGCACTCCCGAATTCCGTGGTTTTAGCACGGTCGCTCAACTGCGATTTTTGTTTTTATCTGATTTCTTTACATATTTCAATTATGTGATTTTAATGTTCTGCTTTTTTAATTTTTAGAAGAATTGCGACGTCACAAAAACACATTTCGAGTCGCACCGCAACCAGTACACCTGTGACTTTAATGCGTTTCAGTTTTGCCGAGAGTAAGATTTGGGTCACATAAATGTGCACCCGTATTTAAGAAAGTAAGATCCTGCCTAAAGTAATTCCGCATTTGTAATTTGCGAGGGGCCATGGAATATAGCTAAATGGCACACCTCGAAATCTAAGGATCAATTCAATATTAATTAAAAAAAAAAAATTGGGGCCATGTAATTATCATTTTTTGTTCGGCATGACACACCTCGATTTATTCCAACGGGGCTTTATTGTTCAAATGATTATAATCGTTTTCTATGAAATGCACCCCCGAATTTTGAGAATTAGGCATCGCAACTATGTCACGGGAACCGTACCCATGGCCACGATAATTTGATAATCCTAAGAGAATAATTGCCACTACAAGATAATGAGTTGGTCCGTCTTGATGAGGCTACAATACAGATGCTCTTGTATCCAAAACTAATTCAAAATTACGCAAGCCAAGGAAACTGATCACGATTCACCACTATGGTTATTACCCTACTTTATTACTAGCTATTAGCATATGCCTTTTACTTTAAGATCTAATCTTTAATATCTCGATGATGGTTCATTAAACTTATCATATCTATCACTTGCATTTTTTAAACCTCTCTTTATCTGTGCAAAAACCAAATGGATGTATATAAGAATTTAGATTTGGTAATGAACAGTGAAAGGTTATTGTTTGAGTCAAAAGAACTGCTACTCTTTATACTCTTTATTATTACTATACATAATAAGCTAGTAGGAATAAGAGAATAATTGACTTGAATGAAGAGAAAAATTTTCATGTAAGTAAATAATTACAATCAGATCTAAAACAATATGAAATACCTAGCACAATGCTTTTCACTTTTAAGTGCGTAACTTCTTTAGCTAACTTCAATCTTACGGAGTCTATTTTATAACAGAAGCATATCAACAAGTTAATCAATCAACGTGTATCATTTGTTTGAGATTGTGTATCATTTGTTTGAAATTTCTTTTTCAGAAAACTATTTGAACAGCAATGTGCCACACCCAAAACATTATTTGTGCCCTTTTGTTCAGTCATTTCCAAGCCATTTTTATGGAGAAGTTATTCAAATACTATCTTTCTTCAATATATGGATTCTTATACGGATATCAGATACATCCATCCTAATATCCAAATTTTATCATGTGTATATAAATATTAGAGCTCTTCCAACCAGTTTGCTATTTAAGAAAAGGGACAAAGTGAGCAAAAAAAAAAGACTAAAATCACTTCTCTCGAACAATCAGCTCGAATATGACACAAAATAAGTCAACAGTCTGTTGTGACAATTACCTTCGTTGGATAATCACTATAACCATAAGATGAGCTAATCTCTTAAGACATTAATATACTGCCACACACATCTAATAATAACAATACCTAATTAATAGACAATCTCAAGAACCCAAGCTTAATTTATGTTCCAATAAGCTTTCAAGATAAATCTAAAGGCTTAAGCAAGTTAATCTCACGCGGGTCTTATGCAAAGAAGACTTGAAATATTCATTTCTTTTCAGGCTAAATTTCAACCAAATGTACTAACACCTATTAAGCAGCAAGTGAAGTACAGTACTGATTAATAATTTGCACAACAGTCAGATCTCAGTCATAAATATAAAGAATGCACGAATTGGGCTACAATACAACAAGAACAATTCAGATTTATATTTGAATTTGATGGACAACTAAATTTGACACATATAGAAATCACAAATTGCTTAAAGGACCATGAAAAAGGCAAAGAGAATGAAGACAGTGCTTGGCACAAGCAACAATCAACAGTAACAACAACATATATCTACCACAAACTTCATAATCCCAGAGAATCGAGAAGACGAGGCAGTAGTAACTTCAAACAGTTTTCAATTTATTTCCATAAGCTTTGAGATTTACAAAATGTGTACCTGGAATTTGAGTTAGAAACAAAAGATAAGGTCAGCCACAACGCATCAGTAACAATAGAACTCCAGCAGTCAACCAGCAAATGATCCCAGAATTAGCTTGGACAGACCAATTTTAACTTTAAAATACCCAGCGAACAACTTGAAAATGTCAACAGGCCAATATTTGTACCAAAAAAACTAGTTTATTGGACCCAAAACTACTTGAAGTCAGCCTATTACACCTCTGAAGTTCTAGTAGCTAAGTATTGAACCAAAAGATATGAATGAATCGACCCGAACTCAAAGTTGTTCTACAACACCCAATGGAACAGTAAACTTAATCTCTATATCTATCTCTTAGTGTATCATTGATGATTTCCAGAAAAAGTCATTGTCTCTCCTCCTTAAACTCTCTCTGTTTTCCTTACTCAACAGGCTTACCCCCTCTCTGTATATGTCCGTCCCCCTATTGTATGAGGTACAACTCCTCTTATAGAATCACAAAACCAGAACCCTACCTCAACCCTTTCTCCAGGCTGTTTTCTCCCATGTGCCCCTTAACTTTTAACTATTTTAATACTGCACAGCCATAATATTCCTTCTGTTCTCCACTCATAATTGTTTAGGTATGGGTCTGTCTCTTTTTAACTCTAAAGTCCCACGATTAAGTGGAATCCCCTGTTGTCTTGCAGGCTTCACTAACTAAACCCATGTGTAATGCAATTTGAACATCTTAATTACTGGATTTTATTGAAAACTGAAACAGCTATATCCAAACAATCCCTAATTTAACATCACAAATCAACACAATCCAACAGTGGCTCCATATGTAATTAACAACGTCAATTTCCGCCACAAGATGCTAATAAACAGACTTATGAGACTAATCGACAATGTTCGACTAATCGACTGTAATGCACACAATTGATAACAGTCAATCGACAGAAATAGTGACTCGACAAATCTCGGGCAGATTCAGAGAAATAAGGAATCAATCATTCAACGATTGTCGACTTGAGACGAGTGTGTATTGTAGTAATAGATATACTCAAGAGAATCAGACAAACATACTAAAATAGACAAAAAATGTGATTCCAGTCCAAAAGCAATCAATTCGAGCCAATCATACAGGCAATTTACAAAAACCAATATAAGCTGGTTAATTTTAACAATTCGTCCCACGAAATCAGAACAGCGAGTCAAAAACAATTATCAAACCAAATCAATTTGACCCGCCATGGAATTAATTTGACATGAAGCATATAGAACGAATTTGAGAAAAGCGAGATGAAGAATAAGAAGAAGAGGATAAAGAAAATTGAAGCAGAAACACTCACCTATCGAACTTTGAACTTGGACTATTTTCCTCCGATTTAATCTCCAAATAATGTCACTGGCTTGTTCTTTTGTCAAGACCAAGCGAGCAACATTATTTCGAGACCCAATCGACTCTAATCTCTCCGATTATTTTCCTTAAAACAAATCGTCTGATGAACAACCTGCCTTGGCTTCTAGGGTTCGAACCCTAGATTTGAAATTCGAACAATTGTGGTGTTATTCGAGGGAAGCTGGCAAGGGATTTGGGAAGAGGAGGGCATGGTGGCTCAGGGGTGTTGATTTGGGTGGCCGGCGACGCCTGGCCGCCGGGTTTCGAGGGGTGGAAGTGGAGGGCGGCGCTAGGGTTTGGGCTAGGAGACTTGTTCGTCTCTCAGAGATGATTGGGAGAGGATTTTTTGGGCAAATGACCGGGTAATGGGTTTGGGGGGGTTTTGTGTATTAAAATCACCATTTTAATCTCAGCCGTTGGATTATAACAATCAACGGCTGAGATCAAATGAAATATATTAAAACGGGGTCGTTTGGAGGGGTAACGGGTTGGGAGATGGGTTTTCGGGTATGGGACGGGTTTTGGGCGTGAGCAGCTTGGACCGGCTGGGCTGGGGCGGTTTTGCATTTGGGCCACTGAAGGGTTATGGATTTTAGCCCAATTCGTCCCATTTATTAAGTAGGGTATTGTATTTTCCTTTGTATTCTTGGTATTTTATTGTATTTCGATTTTGTTTTGTATTTTCTATATTTTTCCTATCTTGTAATTATTTGGATTTTATTAAAACTATTAAACTAATTTCCTTCTTTTTTTTTCAATTTAAAAGCTAACTAATTTTTGATTTTTTCTTTAATTTGTTAGAAAACGAATTAATTTCCTAAAGATGCAAATTTTTGTATTTTCATTTATCACACGCAAATAACATGCAAAACAACTAACACAAAATTCACACAAAATTTAGAAAAATAAGGAAAAATCATTTATTTTGAATTTTATAGGAATAACTCATGTGTAGGGTAAAAATCACGTGCTCACAGCTGCCCCTCTTTGCTCGGGAACACGAAGAGTTTCAGTGCAAAGATAAGTGAGCAACTATGAACGATTTTTACCCGTTCGAGTATTTCATTGTGAAGAATTTTGAAAAGCTTTGACCGCACCCTGCTTCAGAGGTTGCCTACATATCCTAGGCTAAACAGGAATCAGGTCAGTGTAGTTCGGGAAGTTTTGGTAGCTGGGACTACCATGACTGATGTGATCTTGCTGTTACTGATGTTGCTGCTGTTTCCACTACTTAACCGATCTCCTTATTACACCGTACTAAACAAAAAAAAATAAGAAGCTAGACTAAGTTACAGTATTGCAAATTCTTATCTATCTTTTCAACTTGATCTTGCCATGTTCCTTGCCATCCTGCTGGCCCTGATGTTTCTTCACATACTTCTTCTCTTCTAACAATTGTTATTTCGGCCTATCTTGATTGCCGAACTCCGACCGTTGGTCCCTTCCTTTGTAATCTTCGAACTATTCTCCTTCGAAGTTTGTACCTATCTTTCTGATCCTTGTTTCCTTCCTTTCGATTATGAATTTGGATTCATGCTGGGGATTTCCGTTATACTCTACCGCTTTCCTCAACCAACTTCAAAAATAAATCACCACTCCATTCTTCAGGCGGGCTCCCTGACTTCAATTACAACTTCAAAAGTAAATCGCCACTTCATTCTTCAGGTGGGCTCCCTGACTTCAACTACAACTTCAAAATAGATCGCCACTCCATTCTTCAGGCGGGCTCCCTGACTTCATCTACGACTCACAACTAAATCGCCAATCGATTCTTCAGGCGGGCTCCCTGACTTCAATTACAAACTTTGAGGTAAAATCGCCACTCCATTCTTCAGGCGGGCTCCCTGACTTCAACTACAACTTCAAAATAAGATCGCCTTCCTTTACTTCTTGTACCATTTTATTCTTGCTGCATCGACTCTTGAACCATCATTTCTCCTAAATTTCCTTGTTTCGAAATTGCTTTCTTCCTGGGTCGTGTTGCTTTCCCTCTTGACTGCTGGGGATATCTTTAGAACTGTTTACTTGCTGGCTGAGGATAATGATGCTGGGAATATTTTCCTTCATTCCCTCATTTCCTTGGACTCATGCGCTTGAATTTGCGCTGGGATCTCTTGTTGTAACCCTCTGCTTTATGGTGGGTTACTAGTTTCAAGACCTGCAATGTAAAGACTGAAGACTTGCCTTTTGTTATAAAGGTAGGCGCCTTCTTTTAGTAGCAATTTTTGAATTTAAAATGCATGCTGGCAATATTTTACAAAATATGCATAGGACAATGTAAGATAAAACATACGTAAAATATTCTATTCGAGGGCGGATGGTCCCGTCGTATCCTATTTGAGGGCGGATACTCCCATCGTATTCTATTCGTGGGCGAATACTCACATCGTATTCTATTCGAGGGGGGCGAATACTCCCAATGTATCCTATTCGAGGGCGAATACTCCCATTGTATCCTATTCGAGGGCGAATACTCCCATCGTATTCTATTCGAGGGCGAATACTCCCATTGTATCCTATTCGAGGGCGAATACTCCCATTGTATCCTATTCGAGGGCGAATACTCCCATTGTATCCTATTCGAGGGCGAATACTCCCATTGTATCCTATTCGAGGGCGAATACTCCCATCGTATTCTATTCGAGGGCGAATACTCCCAATGTATCCTATTCGAGGGCGAATACTCCCATTGTATCCTATTCGAGGGCGAATACTCCCAATGTATCCTATTCGAGGGCGAATACTCCCATTGTATCCTATTCGAGGGCGAATACTCCCATTGTATCCTATTCGAGGGCGAATACTCCCATTGTATCCTATTCGAGGGCGAATACTCCCATTGTATCCTATTCGAGGGCGAATACTCCCATTGTATCCTATTCGAGGGCGAGTACTCCCATTGTATCCTATTCGAGGACGAATACTCCCATGATATCAATGTATGAAAGTGAACAAACCTGAGACGTCCTGTTCGAAGGTGGACAAACTTGAAACAACCTATTTCAAGGTGGACAAACCTGACACTTCATCTTGAATTGCCTTCCTCGTTTCTCCGAGAAAATTTTCAACAACGGCAAAAAATTTTTTGCCCCAGTATTGGTGTTCTTCCTTGTGGCATGACTTTCTGCTATCAATAGCACTTTCTTTCACTGTTTCAAATCAAAGAAAATCTGTTAGTTCAAAACATTGTGAGCGGTTGTGCCGCTCCTGTAGGGTGGTTTTTCCTCTTCCCCTTTCCCTCGCTCGGGGTTCCCAAAACCTGTTGGGGAATGATTTCATTTGATGATATTCCTGCTGGGGATGGATTTTTCCATTTATCCCTTCCCCATTCTGTGTTTCTCAACTTGATGGGGGTTATTTTGTTGAAGATGAGATTTCCTTTCTTCCTTTACCACTCTGTGTGGTCCGACCACCTCGGCACTTGTTGTAGATAACATTGCTGGGGGATTTTCATTTCCTCAAAATTGGCGTTTCACTCTTCTTGAAGGCTGTTGAGGATGACACTGGTTCGAAGACCATTTCCCTTAAGACTTTCCTTCTTCCCCAAGTGGGTATTGACTTCCAGAAAAATTTTCAAACTGAAAAGAAAATTTTCTGCCCCAGTTTAATAATCATCCTTGCACCCCACTTCTCTGCCGTCAATGGCATTTCCTTGCTTTGCATAATAATTGGAAAGTTGGTGGCAAGTTTTGAAGTCATTTCTCACTTGTTCTGACTAGACAGACTTTGATGGGAAATTTTTGATAAAACGAGAAAGATAAAAAGAAACAAAATAGAAGACAAAGGAAAAAATGACTCTCTAACAAGAAATAACTATAAAAACTTATCAAACGCGAATACCAATTCTACTGGTCATGACAGGCACATATGGCCTATCCTCTGTCGTTAATCGCCTTTCACAATTTCCATCTGACTGTCACCTTTATTCGACTTGAAGTGCCCGAAGGGTTTTAACTTTCAAGCCTCTCTCATTTTTGTTTTCTCTCAGCTTTCGTCGCCTTATGGTGCCTGTGAAGGTTTTCACCGGTAAGACTCTCTCATTTGTATTACTTTTAGCTGGGGATTGGGGTGTCACTGCCAAGACTCTCTCGTATTTCCTTTCTGCTGAGAATCAGAGTCTTTTCTGCTGAGAATCAGCGTGTTATATTATGATAGGACTCTATCCCTCGCCTGACGCGGCATTTTTTTTTAAGACTGATCGGAAGGTCTTTCTTTGGACTGTAATGTGGATTTGGATAGGGCTAGAAAGAAAGGGTATTGAAGGCTCAAAACAAAATCAATTTTGGGTTCAAAATTTACAACCTTCGGACCTAAATTTATTTACAATAAACACAATTTTTCTTTGCCCCGATTTTTTTTTACTTGGGGATTCTTATTTCTTTATTTACACTATGACCGAGCTGTGAAGCGCCTACGTATCCTCTTTAAGGAATTAGGTCAAACGTAGTTCCCAATTCCTCTTTTTCAAATTTCTTTTTCCACACATTTTTCTTTTTGTTTTCTTTTCTTTATCTCCTTTTGTTGTTTTCTTTTCTTCCCTTTTTTCTCTTGTCTTTCAAACTTGTGTTTCTAGTCTTTGCAACTAACTCCGAAGGAGGGGTATGAAAGATTTTAAAATAAAGCTCAAAGGGTTGACGATGGATAAAGTGTTTGGATAGCAGAACAAAATGCCTTCGTCATTCCAATTTTCAAAACATGCCAAGTTCAAACAACATATTCACGACATCTTCTGTTTGTGCCCCTGATTGATAACCATATCGTCCATTTGCCTTTTCATCTGTCATTTTAAAGTATTGCTGGATGACACTTTCATTTCAGTATCACGAGCGAACCCCGTCTTAGCATAGCCAATTTTCCTTTAAGGGTTTCTTCATGTTTTACCTGCTCCAGTCTCACATGATTCGGGCTCCAAATAATCTCAAATCATTTTTATTTCTTTTTTTAAAATGACCTGATTATCTTCAAATTTCTTCATGATTAACCCTTAATATTAGGCCAAAATTATGTGTGATGCCATGTCATTAGATTCGGCGTTCGAACAAATGACAAACTTAAAGATAGAAGAACTAAACAAAAGATGACTGGGGTAATAAAAGACCGAAAGTTTCATAAACTAAACGGCGAAATGATTCAGATACAAATAAGCAAACCAAAATACAAAACTAAAACGAAACTTGAAATGACCAAGCAAACTACAATGACCAAAATGGAAAGATAAGGGGGTTTCACTTCAAAACAAGATCCGGGTCACAACCCCGAAAACAACTCGGACAAAAGAAATGACAACAAAACAAACCACCGAAACTCCTCCTGATTACCAAGCATGACTTCTTATATGTTGGGTATAAGGGTGAGCTGGCAATGGATTCTGATTAATGTTGGGTGCCTCTGGTGTCTGAACCTCGATCTTATTGGTGTCAATAAGATTTTGCACTGCATGTTTCAGTTTCCAACATTTCTCGGTATTATGTCCGGGAGCTCCTGAACAATACTCACAGCTTACTGAGCGATCCACATTTGGGGGTAGGGGATTTGGCAATCTTGTCTCAACAGGACTTAACAAACCTATCTGCTTCAATTTGTGGAACAGAGCAGTATAAGTTTCTCCCAACTCAGTGAAGGTTCTTTGTGTCTTTTCCTTTCTGAAGGCATGATTCCCTCGGAAACCTGGTCCTGGAGGGTTATTGTAAGCCTTTGGCGGTGGATATGTGTTTCGGGGAGGGTGATTAGGGTGATTCGGGTAGTAGGGTCTGGCTTGGTAATGAGGTGAAGGACCTTTCGATCTGGACCAAGTACCGTCATCTACCGTTGCAACTTCTTCTCTTCTCTTCTTCCCGAATGCAACCCCTGTGCCATTCTGAATAGCTTGAGTCGTTGCTTTCAATGCGAAATAGCTCAATATCTTATTGGACTTAAGTCCCTCTTCTATCATTCCGCCCATTTTGACCACCTCATTGAAAGATTTACCAACTGATGTCACCAGGTGACTAAAGTAGGTTGGCTCCAGTGTCTGCAAGAAGTAATCTACCATCTCGTTCTCTCTCATCGGTGGATCTACCCTTGCTGCATGTTCCCTCCAGCGGAACCCAAATTCTCTAAAGCTTTCGGCGGGTTTCTTCTCTAACTTTAGCAATGATAAACGATCAGGGATTATTTCAAGATTATATTGAAATTGGCCGATGAATGCTTGGGCCAGGTCATCCCATGTAAACCATCTGTTGGGATCATGCCCGGTGTACCACTCTAGTGCGGACCCTCCCAAGCTCTGACCGAAGTAAGCTATCAGAAGTTCTTCTCGCCCTCCGGCTCCTCGCATTTTGCTGCAGAAACCTCGGAGATGGGCTACTGGGTCACCATGCCCCTCGTATAGATCAAACTTGGGCATTTTGAACCCGGCGGGCAACTGGACATCTGGAAATGGGCACAGATCTTTGTAAGCAACGCTGACTTGGTTGCCTAAACCATGCATATTCCTGAAGGATTGCTCCAGGCTTTTGACTTTCCGAATAACTTCCTCATGCTCCACACTTTTGAAGTGCTTTTCCGGTTCTGCCGGGTTACCCCAGTGAGGGGTGTGTGAATGCGGTTCAGGAGCCTTAAAGGTAGGCTCAGGGTCATAACAATGATTGTCATGTATTTGAAAAAGCGGTTCAACGGACGACTTCGGTAAAGTAGCAGGTGGAGGTGCCACGAAGACAGGGGTGACCGGAGGAGGAGTATTTTGTCTAGCTGGTGGAACCTGGGATGTATAAGGGTTTTCCCCTTGATAATATGGATAGATCGGTGCACTTGTCGAGGGATCAATAGGCGGACGTTCTCGAGCTGGTGTAAAAGCAGGAATGTTTGGTGGTGACTGTCCCCTAGCCCAGGCTAGGTGCATCTCTGTTATTTGTTGTCTCAACCGGTCCACCTCATCTTTCATTATCCTGTATCTCTGTTTTCTCTCCATCGAGACTTTTGCCGGAACTAGACATGCTTGCTAGAATTGGCCATTTTGATCTAGTATGGTAATGGTGATTGGCCAGAATATTCTGTCAAGCCAACCGCTAAACTTTCTGGCAATGCAACAAACTTGTAAGCTCACAGAGTTTAACAGATATGTTATCGCACATTGGATGTAATGCACCTAGTCAATTAACCATATATGTATTCGCTACATGCATCATTCCAGCTTTTCCTTTTCCATTATCCTTGAAAACCTCTCTTGTTATTAACCTCCATTTCTTTTCCATTATCCTTGAAAACCTCTCTTGTTATTAACTTCCATTTTTTTTTATATATATATATATATACATATACGGTTGTGGTCGAATCTTATGGAGATTGCCTACGTATCATGACCCCGCATGAATCAGACCGAGCGTAGTTCTTGCAAATTAATGCAAGAAGTAAAGAGATATTTATTTGATTTTGATTTCTCTTTTTTTTTTCTTTTTTGAAGAAAAAAAATTGTAAAAGCTCACTCCAACTACAAACTCTCATGAAAAATAAACTTTCACACCTTGTGCCAGAGATTTCTACAAGAATCAGAATAGTTTTAACGTCAATTATGACTATTGGCCATGTAATGGCTTATTTGGCAAAATGGCTATTTTTGCAAAATTTTACTTAAGAAAATAAACTTGAAAATTTTCTCATCCTGGGGCTCATGGGGTATCGTTCGACATCGCCATAGGCCAACAAAAGATTGAGAATTTTGATGTCAATTGTGACTATTTTTTACAAAATTGGCCATGTAATGGCTTATTTAGAGAAGGTGGCTCTTTCTGCAAAACTTTATTTCAAAATTTTTATCCTGGGGCCTGTGGGGCATCGTTCAGCACCGACACAGGCCAATACAAGACTGAAGAAGTTCAAATGCCAAAAGTGGCTATTTAGCAAAGACCGGCCATGTAATGGCTTATTTGATAAAGTGGTTATTTTTGTAAAGTTGAGTGATGACTCAAAACTTGATTTTTGCGGATACAGCCTTTCAACATTTTCGCGAGGGAACATTTCAAGGTTGTGTCCAAAATTATTTACAAACGACTCGAAGTGGCTATTCTTGCAAAAACAGCCTTCCGGCGTCCTTTTGAGGGACATTCGGGTTATTTTAAGCAAAAATAGCGTCACCCGACTTATTTATAACAAAATCAAAAATTTGACATTTTTTTTTGGTTATTTTTGCAAAAGGGGTGTGAACCCGAACTTGATTTTGCGGCTATGGCCTTGCAACATTTCCACAAGGAATATTTCAAGGTCATTATTCAAAAAAAAAAAGAAAATACTTCAAAGTGGCCATTTTTGCAAAAACAGCCTTCCGGCGTCCTTACGGAACATTCGGCTATTTTCAAAAACGGCATCAACTTCGATTTATTGACAAAATTAAACACACACATTTTTTGATTTTTTAAAGGGGTGGTTGGACCCGATGAGGGTTGCCTACGTATCCCACCTAATGGGGAGAATCAAACCTGCGTAGTTCGGTCAGATAAAGAAAACTACTTTTGAAAACAATGACATTTCCTTTTCTTTTATGTTTTTTTTTATTTATTTATTATATATATATATTCTCTTTTTTTTATTAGTATATTTATTATATATATATATATATATATATTATTATTAACAAGCAACACGAATTATTTTTGAAAACAAACTATTATTTTTCAATTCATTGGCATATAAAACGAACTATTATAATTTTCATTTTATTGACAAACAAATGACTATGTTTTATGAATAAAATCACTTTTTTTTTATTGAAAAATAAAGCTCATTTTTTTTTAATTATTAAAATAAAATGTTTTTTCTCTTTTTTTTTCTTTTAAGTAATAACAAACTATTTTAAAAATAACAATTCACTTTTTTCCTTTTTTTCTCAAAATCCGATAGAGTTTCGACACTACTTGGGCATTGGTTTGTTTTCTAAAAATGAGTAGTTATCTCTCTGCACTGTTACTTTTCTTTTCTCTTTTTTTCTTCATTTTTCCTCAATATTTACAAATCGGTCGGCATGCAAGTCTGAAACAAATAATTGCGTGAAACAAACAGGATGCAACAGGATGGTCTTTTTTTTTTTTATTTCAGGTTGCCTGTCCTAGACGGACCCAACCCCTGTGTTGAGTCCCCTAAGTCAAATGCAACATGATGCAAATAAGCGTTCCTACTAGGGATCCGGCATGAAGTCACGTTATTCTAAGTTTAAAACATGGGTATGTGATCTAGACTGTGTACCCAAGCGGACAACTCGGGTTGAGGAAGGAGCTCCTTTCCGGGAACCAAAAGGCCAGCCGGCTTAGAAACTTTCCGAGCCTCTTTATTATTTCGGGGTATGACACTAACGGAATAGGGAGTCTCAACCAGTGAGCACATCCCCGGGGGCGAGGAGAGAAAGAAAGGACTCGGCACAGTTTATATGTACAGTTCAGATAATATCAAAGCGGTAAACATATAGCACATTAATCAAATATATAATAAAATCAGATATAGACAAAAACAACAATTTAACTGAGCTCGAATTCTTAAACCTTGAACCGAAGTTCTGGTTTTTTATTCCCCAGCAGAGTCGCCAGAGCTGTCACACCTCCTTTTGGCGCGCACCCGCGTGGAGCGCGAGGGAGTTTTTCCAATTAAAGGACAATCGAAACGGGATCAATTTATTTAATTCAGAGTCGCCACTTGGGAAAATAATGGTGTCCCAAGTCACCGGTTTGATCCCGAACCGAGGAAATTTATGACTTCGTAGTACGGTCTGCGAAACTAGAAACCTGGATAAGGAATTCTATTAATCTGGGAGAAGGTGTTAGGCACTCCCGAATTCCGTGGTTTTAGCACGGTCGCTCAACTGCGATTTTTGTTTTTATCTGATTTCTTTACATATTTCAATTATGTGCTTTTAATGTTCCGCTTTATTAATTTTTAGAAGAATTGCGACGTCACAAAAACACATTTCGAGTCGCACCGCAACCAGTACGCCTGTGACTTTAATGCGTTTCAGTTTTGCCGAGAGTAAGATTTGGGTCACATAAATGTGCACCCGTATTTAAGAAAGTAAGATCCTGCCTAAAGTAATTCCGCATTTGTAATTTGCGATGGGCCATGGAATATAGCTAAATGGCACACCTCGAAATCTAAGGATCAATTCAATATTAATTAAAAAAAAAAAATTGGGGCCATGTAATTATCATTTTTTGTTCGGCATGACACACCTCGATTTATTCCAACGGGGCTTTATTGTTCAAATGATTATAATCGTTTTCTATGAAATGCACCCCCGAATTTTGAGAATTAGGCATCGCAACTATGTCACGGGAACCGTACCCATGGCCACGATAATTTGATAATCCTAAGAGAATAATTGCCACTACAAGATAATGAGTTGGTCCGTCTTGATGAGGCTACAATACAGATGCTCTTGTATCCAAAACTAATTCAAAATTACGCAAGCCAAGGAAACTGATCACGATTCACCACTATGGTTATTACCCTACTTTATTACTAGCTATTAGCATATGCCTTTTACTTTAAGATCTAATCTTTAATATCTCGATGATGGTTCATTAAACTTATCATATCTATCACTTGCATTTTTTAAACCTCTCTTTATCTGTGCAAACACCAAATGGATGTATATAAGAATTTAGATTTGGTAATGAACAGTGAAAGGTTATTGTTTGAGTCAAAAGAACTGCTACTCTTTATACTCTTTATTATTACTATACATAATAAGCTGGTAGGAATAAGAGAATAATTGACTTGAATGAAGAGAAAAATTTTCATGTAAGTAAATAATTACAATCAGATCTAAAACAATATGAAATACCTAGCACAATGCTTTTCACTTTTAAGTGCGTAACTTCTTTAGCTAACTTCAATCTTACGGAGTCTATTTTATAACAGAAGCATATCAACAAGTTAATCAATCAACGTGTATCATTTGTTTGAGATTGTGTATCATTTGTTTGAAATTTCTTTTTCAGAAAACTATTTGAACAGCAATGTGCCACACCCAAAACATTATTTGTGCCCTTTTGTTCAGTCATTTCCAAGCCATTTTTATGGAGAAGTTATTCAAATACTATCTTTCTTCAATATATGGATTCTTATACGGATATCAGATACATCCATCCTAATATCCAAATTTTATCATGTGTATATAAATATTAGAGCTCTTCCAACCAGTTTGCTATTTAAGAAAAGGGACAAAGTGAGCAAAAAAAAAAAAAGACTAAAATCACTTCTCTCGAACAATCAGCTCGAATATGACACAAAACAAGTCAACAGTCTGTTGTGACAATTATCTTCGTTGGACAATCACTATAACCATAAGATGAGCTAATCTCTTAAGACATTAATATACTGCCACACACATCTAATAATAACAATACCTAATTAATAGACAATCTCAAGAACCCAAGCTTAATTTATGTTCCAATAAGCTTTCAAGATAAATCTAAAGGCTTAAGCAAGTTAATCTCACGCGGGTCTTATGCAAAGAAGACTTGAAATATTCATTTCTTTTCAGGCTAAATTTCAACCAAATGTACTAACACCTATCAAGCACCAAGTGAAGTACAGTACTGATTAATAATTTGCACAACAGTCAGATCTCAGTCATAAATATAAAGAATGCACGAATTGGGCTACAATACAACAAGAACAATTCAGATTTATATTTGAATTTGATGGACAACTAAATTTGACACATATAGAAATCACAAATTGCTTAAAGGACCATGAAAAAGGCAAAGAGAATGAAGACAGTGCTTGGCACAAGCAACAATCAACAGTAACAACAACATATATCTACCACAAACTTCATAATCCCAGAGAATCGAGAAGACGAGGCAGTAGTAACTTCAAACAGTTTTCAATTCATTTCCATAAGCTTTGAGATTTACAAAATGTATACCTGGAATTTGAGTTAGAAACAAAAGAGAAGGTCAGCCACAACGCATCAGTAACAATAGAACTCCAGCAGTCAACCAACAAATGATCCCCAGAATTAGCTTGGACAGACCAATTTTAACTTTAAAATACCCAGCGAACAACTTGAAAATGTCAACAGGCCAATATTTGTACCAAAAAAACTAGTTTAGTTTGACCCAAAACTACTTGAAATCAGCCTATTACACCTCTGAAGTTCTAGTAGCTAAGTATTGAACCAAAAGATATGAATGAATCGACCCGAACTCAAAGTTGTTCTACAACACCCAATGGAACAGTAAACTTAATCTCTATATCTATCTCTTAGTGTATCATTGATGATTTCCAGAAAAGTGACTGTCTCTCCTCCTTAAACTCTCTCTGTTTTCCTTACTCAACATGCTTACCCCCTCTCTGTATATGTCCGTCCCCCTATTGTATGAGGTACAACTCCTCTTATAGAACCACAAAACCAGAACCTAACCTCAACCCTTTCTCCAGGCTGTTTTCTCCCATGTGCCCCTTAACTTTTAACTATTTTAATACTGCACAGCCATAATATTCCTTCTGTTTTCCACTCATAATTGTTTAGGTATGGGTCTATCTCTTTTTAACTCTAAAGTCCCACGATTAAGTGGAATCCCCTGTTGTCTTGCAGGCTTCACTAACTAAACCCATGTGTAATGCAATTTGAACATCTTAATTACTGGATTTTATTGAAAACTGAAACAGCTATATCCAAACAATCCCTAATTTAACATCACAAATCAACACAATCCAACAGTGGCTCCATATGTAATTAACAACGTCAATTTCCGCCACAAGATGCTAATAAACAGACTTATGAGACTAATCGACAATGTTCGACTAATCGACTGTAATGCACACAATTGATAACAGTCAATCGACAGAAACAGTGACTCGACAAATCTCGGGCAGATTCAGAGAAATGGGGAATCAATCATTCAACGATTGTCGACTTGAGACGAGTGTGTATTGTAGTAACAGATATACTCAAGAGAATTAGACAAACATACTAAAACAGACAAAAAATGTGATTCCAGTCCAAACGCAATCAATTCGAGCCAATCATACAGACAATTTACAAAAACCAATATAAGCTGGTTAATTTTAACAATTCGTCCCACGAAATCAAAACAGCGAGTCAAAAACAATTATCAAACCAAATCAATTTGACCCGGCATGGAATTAATTCGACATGAAGCATATAGAACGAATTTGAGAAAAGCGAGATGAAGAATAAGAAGAAGAGGATAAAGAAAATTGAAGCAGAAACACTCACCTATCGAACTTTGAACTTGGACTATTTTTCCCCGATTTAATCTCCAAATAATGTCACTGGCTTGTTCTTTTGTCAAGACCAAGCGAGCAACATTATTTCGAGACCCAATCGACTCTAATCTCTCCGATTATTTTCCTTAAAACAAATCGTCTGATGAACAACCTGCCTTGGCTTCTAGGGTTCGAACCCAAGATTTGAAATTCGAACAATTGTGGTGTTATTCGAGGGAAGCTGGCAATGGATTTGGGAAGAGGAGGGCATGGTGGCTCAGGGGTGTTGATTTGGGTGACCGGCGACGCCTGGCCGCCGGGTTTCGAGCGGTGGAAGTGGAGGGCGGCGCTAGGGTTTGGGCTAGGAGACTTGTTCGTCTCTCAGAGACGATTGGGAGAGGATTTTTTGGGCAAATGACCGGGTAATGGGTTTGGGGGGGGTTTGTGTATTAAAATCACCATTTTAATCTCAGCCGTTGGATTATAACAATCAACGGCTGAGATCAAATGAAATATATTAAAACGGGGTCGTTTGGAGGGGTAACGGGTTGGGAGATGGGTTTCCGGGTATGGGACGAGTTTTGGGCGTGAGCAGCTTGGACCGGCTGGGCGGGGGCGGTTTTGCATTTGGGCCACTGAAGGGTTATGGATTTTAGCCCAATTCGTCCCATTTATTAAGTAGGGTATTGTATTTTCCTTTGTATTCTTGGTATTTTATTGTATTTCGATATTGTTTTGTATTTTCTATATTTTTCCTATCTTGTAATTATTTGGATTTTATTAAAACTATTAAACTAATTTCCTTCTTTTTTTTTCAATTTAAAAGCTAACTAATTTTTGATTTTTTCTTTAATTTGTTAGAAAACGAATTAATTTCCTAAAGATGCAAATTTTTGTATTGTCATTTATCACACGCAAATAACATGCAAAACAACTAACACAAAATTCACACAAAATTTAGAAAAATAAGGAAAAATCATTTATTTTGAATTTTATAGGAATAACTCATGTGTAGGGTAAAAATCACGTGCTCACAACCCCCGCCCCTGGCTGGCTGGGCAGGTGGAGTGGCAGCTGGAGCTGGGATGATGGCCTGCTGGCCCTGAGAACTATGCTGAGGCTACGAAGACTGATGAGGTGCTCCCCTCCTACGCCTGGGGCACTCCCTAACCAGATGGCGAGTATCCCCGCACCCAAAGCAAGCTCTGGGAGGACACGGTGACTGAGACTGACCGGCCTTACCCCTACTAGTCTGACCCCTGGAAGCACCCCGCGCAGGAGGTGCACTGGAAACTGGGAGAGCGTAATAAGGCTCCTGAGGTGCTGGAAGAGCTGGAGTACTACCGGCTGCTGGCAATGCTAAATGAACTAGACGACCGGAATAACACCTGCCAAAACGACCGGCTGATGAAGTGCGGGCACCGGAGAAATGACCCGACTCACGAGACCTCTTGGCCTCTCTCTCTCTCCGCTCTCTAGGGAGCATACTCTCGATCCTCTTGGAAATGCTAACTGCCTGCTGATAAGATATATCTGTCTCCAACTCTCTGGCCATGCTGGATCGGGTCGGCGAAATAAGGCCCTCAATAAATCTCCGCACCCTCTCCCGGACTGTGGCTACCAAGGCCGGTGCATGCCTGGCTAGACGGGTGAAACTGATAGCATACTCCGATACTGACATGGAGCCCTGTCTCAACCGCTCAAACTCCGAGCGCCAAGAATCCTTAAGGCTCTAAGGAACAAACTCTCTCAAAAATAGATCTGAAAACTGCGTCCAGGTCAATGAAGCAGACTCCTCTGGACGATCCAATTCATACGTGCGCCACCAATCATAAGCGGCCCCACGAAACTGAAAAGCAGTGAAGAAAACCCCACCGGTCTCCACAATCCCCATAGTACGAAGAATACGATGACACTCCTCTAGAAAACCCAATGCATCATCTGAAGCCAAACCACTAAACACTGGAGGGTCATATTTCTTGAACCTCTCTAATCTACGCTGCTCGTCCTCAGAGGCAGCTGGTCCACCTCCGGGCTGTGCTGGGGCGGCAGGAGGCATAACCAAAACATCTGGAACCTGTCCCACTGGCACACGCTGCTCCGGTGTAATGGCTGCGGGAGTCTGGGCCCCTCCCCCGGCCTGAGATGTAGCTGCGACGAGAGGAAGCAGTCCTGCCTGAGCGTGATGGCACCCAGTCCCCACGACTAGGTAAGCCTAACACGTTGCGGAATATACAAGCTATAAACACTTAAATAAGAAACAGCGGAAAAATAGCATAAAAAGATATGTAATCCGTGCCGCATGGCACATACATCCTTCAACACACTGTGTAAACACTACCAAGATCCGGAATCTCACGGGTAACACAGACTAAAAGAGAATATACAACTGTGGCTCTATGTGTAAAGAGTATCTATCAACGAAATGAAGGAAAAATGCCAACTAGTACTACTAGAATAGAAGGAAAGCCTCCGGATCCGCGGACGTAGCGGATCATACCTCGAGGTTTCCCAGAAAGCTGCGGAATCACCTAGCACGAGCCTGCTCTGATGTATCTGGATCTGCACAACAAAAGTGTGCAGAAGAGTAACATGAGTACACCACGGCGGTACTTAGTAAGTACCAAGCCTAACCTCGATGGCGTAGTGACGAGGAAGGTCAGGGCCCTACTGAGAAACAATAATACAATGATGATAACAATAATAAGCAGTTTAAATGATAATAATTTCCGAAATAACAACAATAAGATGATTACTGCAACCGTCTACAATTAAGCTAACAACAATTAACCAACTCAATAAAACAAGTCCAGGACCTGTGGGAATTGAACCCACAGTCCCATTAACAGTACCCCTGGGTCTCCGGGAATCGAACCCGCAGCCCATGTCTCAATAATATATCAATAACTCGGGATCTCCGGGAATCGAACCCGCAGTCCCTACAAATAACTCGGGATCTCGGGAATCGAACCCGCAGTCCCTACAAATGACTCAGGATCTCGGGAATCGAACCCATAGTCCCTACCAATAACTCAGGATCTCGGGAATCGAACCCGTAGTCCCTACCAATATCACTCAGGGTCTCTGGGAATTGAACCCACAGCCCTGGGTCTTCGGGAACCGAACCCGCAGTCCACAAGCACAACAAATAAAGGAATACACCAGAGAGAATAAATTATGCTTAACCATAACTTCACCGAAAAAAATAGTGCCAATAATTATCAAAAGTTCAAATAAGACAATTAGGCAACTAAACAGTTAAGTACTACCTAAACATGCCCTTCTAACTACTACCGGGTAAAAATAGCAAATTAACAGCTAAAAACAGGAATATCACTCATCGAACATTTTAATAAAGTATGTGTTCAACAACCAGCACATGTACACGCTCGTCACCTCGCGTACAAGGCATTTTAAATATCACATAATATCCTAGGGGTGAAAATTCCCCCACACGAGGTTAGACAAGCCACTTACCTCAATGTTTATGAACAATTCAATCCGTGGCAATGCCTTTTCCTTTCAAATTTGGCTCCAATCCAATCGTATCTATACACAATTGAATTAATATCATCAATACTACTCAACAAACTAATTCCTAAGGCCAATTACAACTTTTACAATATTATGTCCGGAATAGTGAATTTCGACCCCGGGCCCACATGGTCGGAACTCGGGGTTCAGACCAAAATATGGTTACCCATCCCCCCACGAGTTCAAGTATATGATTTGTTTCAAAATCGGACCTCGATTCGAGGTCCAATTTCCTAATTTATGAAAAACCCTATATTCTACCAAAAACAAGAAATTCTACCATGAAAACCTTTGATTTCTATTCAAAAACATGTATAACGATGTTAAGAATTGAAAGAATTAAGTAAAAAGTGACTTACAATTGTTTTGAAGAAGAGGGAGTCCGTGAAGAATCGCAATTGGGTGTTTTTGTGTTGTGAAAAGTGATGAATGAAGCTGGAAATCGTGATTTACAGGTCTCTGTGTTCGCATTTGCGAACATGGGTTCGCAATTGCGAACCCCGACCAATTTCTGGAGTTTAAAAAATAAGCTAAGGCTGGGAAGTTCGCATTTGCGAAGCCTAGGCAAAACTGGAAAGTTCGCATTTGTGAACTATTGTTCGCAATTGTGAACACATGCTAAATATTGGGAAGTTCGCGTTTGCGAACTATTGTTCGCATTTGCGAACACAGGCAGAATAGTAGCGAGTTCGCATTTACGAACTGTTGTGCGCATTTGCGAACACAGGCACAATAGTGGGGAGTTCGCATTTGCGAACTATTGTTCGCATTTGCGAACTCTGCAGAATAGTGGGGAGTTCGCATTTGCGAACTATTGTTCGCATTTGCGAACTCTGCAGACCAGTTGCAGACGGCAACTTCTAACATGAAAAATTGATCTCGTGGCCTATCCAAAGTTCACCCGAGCCCTCGGGGCTCCAAACCAAATATGCACACTGACTTAAAAACATCATACGAACTTGCTCGCGTGATCAAATCGCCAAAATAACATCAAAATCAATGAATTGAGCCTTAAAACTCAAGAATTCTTTCAAATTTCATAATTTCCAAAATTTTCAATTTAAGGCCGAAACACGTCAAACGACGTCCGTTTTCAACCAAACTTTATAGGAAGTGCTTAACCGATATATTTGACCTGTACCGGGTGTCGGAACCAAAATACGAGCCAGATATCACCACTTTTCAATCAAATTTCAGTTTCATTTTCCTTAAACATTTTCAGAAAACAATATAACAGAAAAATTCTTTTACCGGGGTTTTAGACCTCGGATTTCAATTCCGGGCATACGCCCAAGTTCCATATTTTTCTACGGATTTTCTGAGACCGTCAAATCAGGGTTCCGGGTCAGTTTATCAAAAATGTTGACAAAGTCAACCATATCAATATTAATATCAAAATTCTTCAAATGTTTCACATATTTCACATATTTCAACATAAAAATTTTCCAGCTTCGTGCCCGAACTGTGCACGCAAATTGAGGCAACTATAAATGAGGTTTTCAAGACCTCAGAAGCTCGAAATGGTTAATAAAACAAGTGATGACCCTTTGGGTCGTCACACGACAAAATAGTAACTCAATAATGCATTTCCGGAACTGGACTAGCGTGGGCAAGCTTATGGCCACGCTAATGCTCGCGCTAGTGGGGTATGTGCTCTTTTGTCTTCTTTTGCTCAATTTTTCCACATTGTTTACCATCATAAACACTCACATGCGTAATTAACTCCTGTGAAACATTCAAATCACAATTAGAGCTAATTTTATCATTAATTATAATCATATGACAGTAATTTCTTCTTAATTTAAAGCATATATATATGGGCTATATTGCACAATTTAGCCCATTATCAACACCCCACACTTAATCTATTGCTAGTCCTCGAGCAATCACACTAAACTTATAAAAGAGTCATCAACTCAACCATTTTACCTTAATGCTTGACACCTAGAACAAAACTCATACATTACACCTAGTAATATAACATTCTAGTTTCTGGAATAACTTTCAAGTGCTCTACAATATTTACACTTCTTTGAAGTACTCTATATAGAGATCAAGATTTGCTTGTCTGTCACGAGTCATATGCCCTCACAATTTTATCAACATTACATATATCAATATGTACAAGAGAGTTCCCTAATTATTTACAACAAGAAAGTTTCACTCACACTCACAAAAGAAGTCACATGCATGCAAATGGTACCATAAGCTTGCCCTTAATGTAAATCTCTACTAATGCAGGCTTGTTCGATCAAAAATCAATTAGGACTTTTGCTTCTGGTTGTAATGGGGGTTAAAGGGCTGGTAGGATTTATTTTGGGACTAGTGACTAGCACTCCTAAGCACTTTAATACCTTACTCAATCATTTTTAGCGCAAAGTCTTCAATCTTAATAACAATTGCATCAATCAATCAATTCACTCCTAGCAGTGTTCCATCTTTCTTTTATGCACTGCTCTAATTCACACTCCACTGGCATTAACAAAACAATATACACAAATTTATACAGTTTTTTTTTTCAATAATTATATTTATATACAAATTTCAGTGCACCTTTCTAACTTTCATTGGTTCCATTC
Organism: Nicotiana noctiflora; assembly: GCA_032618575.1. NCBI lineage: Eukaryota > Viridiplantae > Streptophyta > Magnoliopsida > Solanales > Solanaceae > Nicotiana > Nicotiana noctiflora. Next base: position 54,239 of record JASVEL010014137.1, read on the forward strand.
ACAAACCGCCCCACACTTAGTTCCTTTGTACTTCTTTTAGCGCTCATTTTACAATTAAAGTGCTTTAAGAGGTTAAAGGGTTCAAAATATCAATTTCAAACAAAAATGGTATAGGCTTGTAATGTGGGTGCAAAATAAAGGTTTCAAGGCTAGAAATGGTTAACTAGGGATAAATTTTATTTGATTTAAGCAATTGAGTTCAAAAAGATCAAGGAAAGCCTAACATCATTTTTTTAAAACCGAGTGTCACCTGAAATTTCGCTTCAATTTACATACCAGGCAAGTTCTAGACACACTTACACTACATGGACTATGCAATTAGCAAAAATTCTCACCACACATGGCATACGACTCATTAAGATCAACATATCAAAACTCTCTATTATGAGTATCCATTTCAGTAGCAAACATGCAATTTAGGCACTTTCAGTCAATTATTCTAGGATCTAATGTGTTGAGGTGTATTAGCAAAAAGGATTCTCTTTCATTTTATAACTTGTAATTCCTTATTTTAATACACAAAGTATAGTTTAAAAACTACCTATGCCCGGTTCAAAATAAGCCCTTGGAAAAGAACCGTGGCTCAAAGAAAAACCAAGGGGGATTTGTTACTTACTCAAAACTACCTGGATCTTTAAGCTTTTGTGGAAGCTTGTTTTGTACCCTGGCAGTGCACTCTTCAGTAAGTGCGACTGTTTCATATTCAGTCATTCTTCTTTTATGAGCCACTATATCTTTGATGTACTTAGCATATTTAGGGATTTCTCGAAGTACATCAACAAGTGGAATGTTTAATTGAACTTGTCTCAACATGGACAGAAATTTACTGAACATTCGATCATCGTTCTTCTTTTGTAGTCTCTGGGGAAAAGGTGGGAGTGGCCTTGGGACTTCCACCGGTTCAAGACTTTCAGTAGTCTTCTTTGGATCATTTATCAATTTAGGGATCAATTCTCCCTCAGGCACAAATTTATCTTTCTTTTTCTTTGAGATTTCCTCAAGTTCTTTCCCGCTTCTAAGTGTTATAGCACTTACCTGTGGGTTCTTTTCTGTGTCACTGGGGAGAGCTCCTGTAGGTCTAGTGTTCTGGTTCGTTGCTATCTTCCCCATCTGCCTTTCTAGATTCCTAACATCAGTTCTGAGCTGCTGATTGTCGATCAACAACTTTTTCAGCAAATCATTTGTGCTTTCTTCCACCTACTGAGGTGGTCTCTGAGGTTGATTAAAACCCCCTTGCGGTCTGTACTGATTTGTATTTTGCTGATTTCCCCCCATGAGAAGTTAGGATGATTCCTCCAATTTGGATTGTAGGAATTTCCATACTGTGCGTGCTGATTTGCTGGGCCTCTGTTTTGTTGTCCCACATAATAAATAGATTCTGGATTCGTTGGGCACATATCACTTGTATGGCTATCACCACACATTTCACAGCAAATAGCCATTTGTTGTACCTATTGCATGGGTTGAGGTTGTTGCATTGTCATCCTTGTCATCTGGTTGGACAGTCTTGCAATTTCAGCTCTCATTGCCGATACATCATCCAACTCAAGCAACCCTGCGGATTTTTGTTTCTTTGCCTTTCTGGAATCTCCATCACCTTGCCAGTTATTATCATTTGAAGTGAATGTATTTAGCAAGAGTTGGATTTTCGTGTAAGATTTTCATGCAACTTCCTCCACAAGCGAAATCAAGATTCATTTTTGAAGCTTTATCCAATCCATCCACAAACGTATGACCTAACACCTCGTCTGTTTGACAATGATGAGGATAGTCCCTGAGTAGCTTCTTGTACCTTTCCCATGCTTGACGAAGTGTTTCGCCAGAGCGTTGTTCAAACCCAAGAATTTGACTCCTCAACATCTTTGTCTTTTTTAGTAGGAAAGAACTTGATTAAGAACTTCCTTGCTAGATCATCCCATGTGCGGATTGAATTTGATGGTTCCTTGTTTAACCAATCTTTAGCTTCCCAAGCAGAGAAAAGGGAAAAAGTGTCAGCCGTACATAATCCTTGGAAATATTTGGATAATTGTAAGTATCCGTAATTTCCAAAAAATTCTGAATGTCTTTGTGGATCTTCATGAGGTACACCCACAAATTGCCCTGTAGACTGAATCAGCTGCACCATATATTGTTTCAACTCAAAGTGCCCAGTAATATCAGGCTTCACAATAGCCTGAGTCATATTAGCCAGACCGGGTCTTGCGGCTTCAATTACCGCTCGTTCCTCATTTCCTGCCATCACTGTTGGCTGTGGTTGAATTTGAATGTTCAACTCTCCTCCTGTTTTATATTGAGCTTCCCACTCTCTCCTTGTTCTATGAATTGTTCTTTCAATTTCAGGATCAAATGGGAAGAGATTGTTTGTGCTTCTGCTCCTCCGCATTCAAGAGAAGAACCTGTATAACACAAACAAATAGATGAAAATTTCTTTTTATATTTTCTATTAAGAACTACAAAATAGTAAAACAGTCAAGGAGCTAATTTCAAATTCCCCGGCAACGGCGCCAAAAACTTGTTGCGACCAAAACACTCACGCAAGTGTACGTGATCGACAAGTAGTATAGTAATAAGTAAAGTATCGTTCCCACAAGGAATTTTTATTAGCTTATTGACCGATATTAAATTTACTAATTCTTGAATTATGCTATATAATTCGAAAGTATATAGGAATTTCTTTATAATTCAATTTATAATGTCACAATTATTCAAGATGAAATTACTACACCCAATTCACAATATTTTTATAATGGTATAGACAAATATATTCCAAGGCCATGGACTTGCTAGTAATCATGCTATTTTTCTACTTAGAATTGATTTATTTAATTATCTGGATTATTGATTATAAGGTTAATAATATTCATAAGAATCTTTCGAGTTCTTATAAATCTATCCAAGTTAAATCAATATCTATATTTTTATGATATTAATATTAACAAGAATGCATTTCAAACTCTTATTATTTAACCAAACAAGGAAATTAAGTATATATCTATCTTAATTGCAAATCCTTCACTCAATGCCCGAGATTCAAATCTTGTTCTACTTGGTTTTATATGCAACCAAGAATTTTCTTTGTCAAGTTTAATTCAAAGTTCGTAAATAATATTTCACTGTTAGCTACGCAGTAAAATAATTAAGATCAAAATCAAATAAACAACCCATATCAATAACTTCAATAAAATCAATCTAAGCTTCAAATAACAAGATCAACTAACATCCATGACCCTAGAATACTAAAGAGTTTAGTTACTCATGTTCATACTAAATCAATAATATTGATGTCTACAAAGAAAAATACAAGATGAAGGTTTAGATGAACTCTTTAATTTGTTGCTCCAAAGTCTTGATCATCAATTTCTTGCTTAGCTCCAAGAGGACTTCAATGGCTTCTCTTCAAAATGTTCTCTCTACAATGAATCGAGTAAATCCACTCTAATTCAATGTTAAAAATCTGATCCCCTCATTATGCACCTTATCCTTGTTTTATCCCATAGTGGAATCCACCCCTTAGTGACAAAATAGTAACTCAATAATGCATTTCCGGAACTGGACTAGCGCGGGCAAGCTTATGGCCACGCTAATGCCCGCGCTAGTAGGGTATGTGCTCTTTTGTCTTCTTTTGCTTAATTTTTCCACATTGTTTACCATCATAAACACTCACATGCATAATTAACTCCGGTGAAACATTCAAATCACAATTAGAGCTAATTTTATCATTAATTATAATCGTATGACAGTAATTTCTTCTTAATTTAAAGCATATATATATGGGCTATATTGCACAATTTAGCCCATTATCAGAACCACAATATATTTATAAAATCTACCTTCAGAGTTTAATCATAGTGAAAGACTAAGAGGAGAAAACTTCCTTCAGCTTGTCTATCTTCTCAATTGTCCAGGTTAGAGGTAACGACTTTTGTCTTTGAAAAATCCTTATTTGGAGTTAAAACTTCATATTCAACGAATAAAAACACACGATCAACCTGAAAATTATGCCATGTGTCAAACCAATTGTCCACACTACTACCAAATAGGATAGTCCCTATTATTGATTCAGGCACTTAGTAGACATACGTGCAAGCCCTCGCATGAAAATAATAAGAAGAATCAAGCATATAACCATCATCCAAATTGACACTAACATTCAAAGAGATTATTTGACAAATAGGAAAGTTACCACCTGTGACCAGGCTAGTTGAAGAATCAAGAAGCATAGGGGCAAATTGATTAAGTTGTTCAGTGGTATCTCGTTTAGGACTTTTAGCAAAAACCAGGTTCACATGGCTTGTGGTATTATCCTCTAAAGCAGGTTCAATCTCAGGGAACAAGACATGTGCATTTAGTTGTTCAACACCTTCAACCCTGGATAAAAGCAAGGATGAGTCATCAAAAGGAACAGGAAATGAGTTATTGTCTGCATATTGGTTCCACAAAATAGTGCTAGTTCCTTGTGAAATTTGGTTAGGCATTTCGCCCTCATTATTTACTAAGGTTTTAGAGCTACTATCAATATAGTCTATGGCATCAACTTTGATAGAGTCTGAACCAACTTAAATTCAAAAGATAGAACTGGTGATACCAAATCAAGAGAATCACGCTCGTTTGCTCTTTTGGACATTTTATCAAACTCGTTGGCCGCCTCGGAGTTTCCATGTTTGAAATTAGATTCTAACTCATATAAGTTTGGGAAATGGTTCAGAGTTGCAATCGGAAACACAAAGGTCATTGGTGGAACCAACGTAGCATAACTTATGTAGTCAACACATGCTTGTGATGTTTCTGCTACACTTACTAAATTTGTGAAGGTCCGTGTTCGAAATGCAGGTTCAATTTCTCCTTAAAATGATTCCAATCATAAAATTGCTCATTTTGAAACAACTAATCAAACCAAGTAAGAGCTCCGCCATCAAGGTAGTAATAGGGAAGAGGTAACTAGTCCTTCTCGGAGAAGTCAAGGTATGTGAAGTACCGCTCCGCCCAATAAATTTAGCCCTCTGGGTTGCCGCCAATGAGTTTATTTAGTACCACGACGTCCATTCGAATCCGAATCGATGAAAGCACCAATGTAACAATCCAGTTTTCCAGTACTTCTATTACTTCAACAGTGACAAGATATTACAGCTCAACTCAAAAGCTATTACGAGAATTAGAGATATTAAACTGGAATACAAATGATAGAGAAGAAATGATGAGAAGCTATTGATAATAGAGAGAATCAGAGAAAGGAAGACAAGGAGAAGCAAAGGTTCTTCTTCACAATAGACATAATTTCAAAATAACCGACCAGTCCCCCTTTTAATAGAACCATCCTTATGTCATATACTCAACCTGGATCCCAAATCAACCTGACCCTATTACTTGTTGTCGGCTCAAAAACTCTTCTCAGCCCAATAACAACTTTTGTGACACTGGGCCTGGTTCATAACATTGTGTTCAACAATATTATGTATCTTCTGAAAGCGAACTCATATTTGGCCTCTCAGATGCTTCCTGCCATTTCATCGAAAGAAGATGATAAAGTTAATGCTCTTTCTGTATATGGAAGAGAATAATCTTGCGAAATTCAGTTTATTTTGCAGTATTGTAGCCTAAATGCAATTTTACTCGGTGGCTTATAGGCCAACCAAATGTGGAAATCACTACCAAAATTGAGAATTTGCAAAACTAAATGTCGGAGTAACTTTGTGGAATGCATAGCTTTTAGGCATCTGTTGAGTTAAACGGTATAAGCTTAATGATATTTATTTGGAAATTTTACCACCTATAGAATATGTTAGTACCATATTTATAACATATAAATACCTTTTTAAGATTTTACATAATATAATAACTTTTTTTTATTTTATAGCAAAAAATTTAAATTTAATACTTTCCTATATTTAAGCCTTATTAGATGGTACAAAATATTTTTCTCTCATCAATTTATGGTATAACTCCCGTTTTTTGTGAAATGACGCCGCTTAATACAGCTTAATACACCTAAATACAGATTCACCTTCCCATGATTTGCGCTGAAACATTACTTTTTTCCCGTTTAATACACCTAAATACATATCATGATTTACAGAAATCTTTGTTTGTGCGGCGTCATTTCATGTTGTATTATTGAATACAATTCGTTTAATACACTGTATACATCATAAAATAACGTAAAATATATCTATATCACATAATATGGAAAAGAGTTTCTATCTATTGCTAATTAGGTATTAATGAATGACTTTTGTGAAAAATTCTCTATTTATTTTTAGGCAGAACTTGATCACGAAGTTATCTACCAGCGCTAAAAGAAGTCAGTCTTTGCCCGACAAAGTTGCTTAACGGGTTATGTTTCTAATTGTTATATTGATTTTTTCACTTTTATTAATTCACTAATCGTGCAGTTATCACAATGCAGCTCAAAAATATTTAGCCTATTATTAGACCCTTTTCTTTTTGATAAAATTACGTAATAATACACTTAAGAAGTTAACTTTGCAACCGGATGACCCACATTTAAGTTTACAAATATGTAGCCCAATATTATTTGGCTCATATCCAAAAAAACTTTTATGCTCTTTTTATTCTGACACAAATTGTTCGTGGGTTTTTATTCTATTTCTTATCCAAGTTTACATATTCCTATCTCAACTATAAACATACAACAAACAGACCTAAAATCTCTTATTTTCCAAGTTTTTTATAGATGAATTTGCTCCAAAGTTTATGATTTGGCAAAAACTCAACAAGAAAAGAAAATTTTGAAAATTCATCATTTAGTAGAGAAATCAACGAAAAAATTAACTTTATGTATAAATATTTAGATAAAAGTGAGAAAAATACAAAAATTCTATTTTTCAGTTTTAACTTCATTTGTACAGTAATGTATATTGATGTATAAGTTTGTATAAACTTGTATATGAAATGTTGAATAATGTATACCAGTATTTCGCTGGGAAAAAAAACTCAGTCTTAATAGAAAACAAAGAGAATACTAAGTAAAAGCAAAAAGAAAAATCTAAATAAAAAGTAACCAAAACAAAAGGCAAAAGGGTACTGTGGAAAAACTAAAAATAAAAAACATGCAACAAAACTAAAATTATTATCATGAAAGAGATACTTCAAAAAAAAAAAAGATCAATTTTGTATAACAGTATTTTTACACCTAATATACAATATTATACCCATATTATAATTTTGTATAATGTTGTATAATATTGTATAATGAAGTAGAATGGTGTATACAAAACTTGATTTCATCTTGACCATCCTTCTTCAACTAGTATGGTTCCCAAAACCAATGTTAATCAGACACCGTTAACCCAACACTCAAGATTCTTACCATTACAATAATTTAGAGTTTTTTTATAAAGAAAAGTGAAAATGGCTATCAGAGTTTCAATATACCTCAAAAGCATAAGTACATCAGGTGTCATTAGCACAAAAACACTAGAGCATTAACTGCAAATTTTTGAAAAAGGGAACAAAAAGACGCAATAATCTAAGGCAAAAAAGATATGCCAAAAGCTAAGAATGCTCAGACGTGCGGAATAGGCTTTTACTTAGATCTTTGCCTCATTGTTCGGCTCTTCCTTTTCAACCTCCTCATACGCTTCTTCTTCCACTTAGCTCTCATGGTGAATCAGCTACGCCTTAAGGGATTGCTCTTTACTTCCTGACTAGAACGAACTTATCGTCACTTTACAGTTAGATTTTCAAGCTCCTTCAATGGTGTTTACAATTTAGATACAACAAAATTTTAATTTTAAATTTGGACACACATAAATCGAGATTCAAATATTTGAGATCTATAAAAATGTATGAAGATTAAGCAACTTAGTAGAGAAATTTGAGTTCAAAGAAAGTAGAAAGCAAAGAGAGGTTGAGAGTATAGAGTGTGCTGGGAAAAATGAAAATAAAAAAATCTTAAAAGTGTGTTTGTAATAGTGGCTAAAGTCTGAAAATATTATTTCAAATTATATACAATCTGGCTAAACTAGGTAAGGATTTCAAATATGGGTTATTTTCGGTTGGAATGGTAAGCCAACTGACAAGGACTGAAATTATCCCTTTCTTTTTCAGAGCAGATGTAAATACCCTACCACTGTACCATTTGAGATAAATTATAATAGAAAATCACAGAACAATTAAAACAAGTCTTGTAAAAATAATATGAAGACGTGTTTGTTATTATAATACAATTAAAAAATATTTAAAATCCTTGCCTTTTTTCTCAAATCTTGTTTGAGATGGCATAAATAAAAAGATAGTTTACCTCATCCAGGTTTTTCAACTTGGCTATATATGTGGTCTTCCCAGCTCGAAAGGGTCGGCTTTCGTCATCATTACGGCTTTCGTCATTATTAAGTCAAGAAACTATCGGCTCGAAAGGGTCGGCTTTCGTCATCATTACGGATGCCTTCATTGGGAAAAGGCATACCTTTTTTATAAATTTGCTTCACCAACTCTACTCTTTTCATGGTGTGATTATTAGGGGATTCAAAGACAGCAATAGAACTCTTAAACAATGGACCAATAATTTACCCGATTCAAATAATGTCTACCCAGCAGCGATTTTGAAAATCAGAAAAAGAAGAAAGCAAAACTTACCTTATAGCTGTACAACCAAGCACATAGAATGAGCAGGAAGATAGAAGATTCAAAGAGACAAAGGAAAGTGGAACTGAAATTGAGCGACTATGAAAATTTGGAGAAAGATCAGTGTAGAAGGCTGGGCAACGTGTAGTCTATGAAAATTTGGAGAAAGACCATGGTCGTGCAGCTTGGAGCCCGGAACCGAAATAACAGTGAATTAAACAAAAAATACCATTTTAAACGAAAAAAAAAATACGCAATTAGGCATTTCGCAGTATAAAACTGCGAATTGCACTAATGGCCGTTAGTGCAATTCGCAGTTTTATACTGCGAAATGTAATTTTTTATTTTTTATTTTTAAAAATGGTCGTGTTTTAAATATTGGCCTATTTCGCAGTTTTGTACTGCGAATTAGGCTATTTCGCAGTACAAAACTGCGAAATAGGCTGCAAATGGGGCCCACTTTTTAATTAAAACTCATAATTCGTAGTTTTGTAGTGCGAATTTCATTCAACAACTCTCAAAATTTCCTTATTTATAGACTACTGAACTTCATCAAAACTCTGTCAACGCAAATTATTTCGCTTATTCTCTCTTCTCCTTATCAATCCATTTTTTATAATGTCTCAAGTTGCCAAAATATGGGTTTCATTGTATTGGGGGGGGGTGAGGTTGTTGTGGATAATAACTCTGTGAGGTATAGCTCTCCTCCACAGTGTCATGTTAAATTGCCGCTTAATATGGAGTACGATACTTTGGTATCGTTGTTACGTAAAAAAATGAGTGAGCGGAGGCGTTCGGTTAGCATTAAAGTAACCGGAAGATTTCCTTATTCAGTGACTCCGCATGGGTTTGCTTATTATTCCGAGTTTAACATTGACAATGATGAAAGTCTTAGAGATTTTTTGCGGGTTCCGGACGAATATAGAGAATACATTGTAATAAAATTATTAGAAATGTATGTGAAGGTTGAAGACCTTAATAGTAATGAGGGAGTGCGTATAAGTGATAACCCACATTCATTGGATAGTTATTTTGGAGGAGCATTAGGCGGACAAGTTGGAGATGGAAGAGGTTCTCTTGATTTGAATTTGTCACCACAGGCGAATGAGGAGCCAGAAAATAATGTTACTACTTCGTATAATCAACAAGACGACTGGTAAACTTAAATTTAGTGAAATCTTTTTCTTTATGTTTTATTTGGATTTGTATTTATAGTTCTAATTTTCATAGGGTGTATCGTCCGGAATTGAATTTGACAAATTATGACCACGTCCCTAGTTGGAATTTGCAAAAATCTGCAGTATTGGAGCACGGTGGTCCCTCTGGTAGTTATCAGCAACCTCAAGAAAGCCAGCATGAAACTTCAAGACAATACGAGTTGTAAGTATAGTGATGTAGTGATATGTACATTTAAATTTCAAGACAATATGATTAGGATACTTAAATTTTTGTTGGTTATATGCAGTGAAAACGAGCTTCTTGAAGCTCCTGGACTAACACAGTTGCTCGTACACGATGTTTTTACTCGTGACTTAGCAGATGCGCAGAGTCAGGAGGATGATAGTGATTACGATAACAATGCGGATGAGTCTGGTGATGAGACACCCTTCCGTGAGGAGGGTGATGATGTGGAGGGTGACGATGAGGAGGAGGAAGTGAATGTGGAGCCTGATTTGACTAGGGAGCATGTTCCTCCTCCCTCCCCCCCGGTTAGACGAAGAGTGTATGAATCCCACGTGCCTTTTCATGAGAGAAATATTCCGTACCTGGATAATTTGCCTGCCATGCCTAATGTTGATGCATTGACAAGGGATGATGATGAATTACGATCGAAAATGTGGGATGAATGTAGACCAGCTGTTGTTACAAAGGGCATGTATTTCCGTGACAAAGCTCGCCTAGTTAGGGCTGTAAAAATATATAGCATAAGGGAGTGTCGTGAGATGAAGATAACTGAGTCAACTAGGGATAGATACAAGGCTGTATGTCGCAGGTGGTTCTTGGGCTGTCATTGGATGCATCGTGCTACAAAGAAAAAATCTGGTTTGTGGAAAGTTGGTAAATTTATTAGCGATCATAGATGTGAAATGGACACATTCAATGAGAACCACTTCAACCTGGATGTTGACTTGATTTCCCTTTTGGTTCCATTTTTGGAAGTGTCTATTAGATTTAAGATTAAAGAGTGTATTACAGCTCTCCACAAGGAGTATGGTTGTACTATAAGTAAAAGAAAGGCATATCTCGGTTGCAAACGTGCCTTTGAACTAATTTATGGCGACTGGGATAAGTCCTTTTCAAATCTTCCCAGGTACATGGCTGCACTGCAACAATTTAACCCCGGTACTATTGTTGAATGGAGGCACGAGCGAAGTCCTGGCAGTCCGGAATTTATATTCAACTATCTATTTTGGTCATTTAAACCAACAATAGATGGTTTTGTGCATTGTCGTCCTGTAATTTCCATAGACGGTACTCATGTCTATGGAAAGTATGATATTAAGCTTTTGATTGCAGTTGCTATAGATGTCAATGGCCAAATATTTCCACTTGCTTTTGCCATTTGTGCGAACAAAAGTGAAGAGACGTGGACGCAATTCTTGAACCACTTGAAGCAACACGTTGTGAAACAGCGTTCAGGTATTTGTCTAATTTCTGATCGACATGGTGGTATTTTAAGCTCTGTACGTCACTTGCCTGAATGGCAGGCACCGCATGCATACCACCGTTACTGTGTGAGGCACCTAAAGGCCAATTTTCAAAAGAGATTTCCTGACAAGGCGTTGCATGACTTAATGTGGATGGCTGCAACTGAGCACCAGATATGTAAATTCAATAGGTGCATGGAAGCAATCCGGCAGTTGGAACCACGAGCCTATAGTTGGTTGATGCAACATGACCCTCAAATGTGATGAGCGACCAGTCAAGCTGCATCCGTCCCAGCTCAAATATGATGTACAAGCCGGTCTGCTGTAGAAGGTCTACAACTCGTGGATGAAAGGGATGCTGCGCCAAAAACTCCCACAGATCGTCCGGCCTCCTGGGGCGTATAGTCTGAAGAGCTAGCTGGCCCTCCCAAATAGACGATGACCGACCGGTCGGGTCGTTACAATAATCCTTCTGCCGAAGGTCCGGGGTGTGCAGGTTGACGAGATGCCATGTCGTGTACTATAAATAAGAAAAATTAATTATTGCATAGATGAAGACACACATAATAATGATTAATTATTCTAAATCTCAATTTTAATATTTTCATAATTTTGTTAATTTAATTAATTAAATTACGTATAATTTAATATAATGGTTGTTTAAAGGTTCCAGGCTTGATTTTTGAGGCCCGGGACCACATAATAATGATTAATTATTATAAATCTCAATTTTAATATTTTCATAATTTTATTAACTTAATTAATTAAATTACGTATAATTTAATATAATGGTTGTTTAAAGGTTCGCCAGACTTGATTTTTGAGGCCGGGACCACATAATAATGATTAATTATTCTAAATCTCAATTTTAATATTTTCATAATTTTATTAACTTAATTAATTAAATTACGTATAATTTAATATAATGGTTGTTTAAAGGTTCCAGGCTTGATTTTTGAGGCCCGGGACCACATAATAATGATTAATTATTCTAAATCTCAATTTTAATATTTTCATAATTTTATTAACTTAATTAATTAAATTACGTATAATTTAATATAATGGTTGTTTAAAGGTTCCAGGCTTGATTTTTGAGGCCCGGGACCACATAATAATGATTAATTATTCTAAATCTCAATTTTAATATTTTCATAATTTTGTTAACTTAATTAATTAAGTTATGTATAATTTAATATAATGGTTGTTTAAAGGTTCCAGGCTTGATTTTTGAGGCCCGGGACCACATAATAATGATTAATTATTCTAAATCTCAATTTTAATATTTTCATAATTTTATTAACTTAATTAATTAAATCATGTATAATTTAATATAATGGTTGTTTAAAGGTTCCAGGCTTGATTTTTGAGGCCCGGGACCACATAATAATGATTAATTATTCTAAATCTCAATTTTAATATTTTCATAATTTTATTAACTTAATTAATTAAATTACATATAATTTAATGTAATGGTTGTTTAAAGGTTCCAGACTTGATTTTTGAGGCCCGAAAACACATAATAATGTTTAATTATTATAAATCTCAATTTTAATATTTTCATAATTTTGTTAACTTAATTAATTAAATTACGTATGATTTAATATAATGGTTGTTTAAAGGTTCCAGGCTTGATTTTTGAGGCCCGGGACCACATAATAATGATTAATTATTCTAAATCTCAATTTTAATATTTTCATAATTTTATTAACTTAATTAATTAAATTACGTATAATTTAATATAATGGTTGTTTAAAGGTTCGAGGCTTGATTTTTGAGGCCCGGGACCACATAATAATGATTAATTATTCTAAATCTCAATTTTAATATTTTCATAATTTTATTAACTTAATTAATTAAATTACGTATAATTTAATATAATAGTTGTTTAAAGGTTCCATGCTTGATTTTTGAGGCCCGGGACCACATAATAATGATTAATTATTATAAATCTCAATTTTAATATTTTCATACTAAGACACTACGCTAAAATTTAATAAGGCTCTACGCTACAAGGCTCTACGCTAACAGGCTATACGCTAACATGCTCTACGCTAATATGATATACAATAACATATTAAAGTAATACTAATACAATAAATATACCAACATTAACATTTCTTTGCTATATAATATAAAACTAACACTAACATATTTTCTAATAATTTATAAAATAAAATTAATTCAAATACCTCAAATTAAAGCTGTAAAACTGAAATTTGAAACTGAATTCGTGTCCAACACTATCTCCGTGTGGGCCCCACTTGTGTTGCACTTGAAGGGGACGGGGTGGGACTTCGAAATCAAATTTTTGGCAAAAAATTGGAGAGAATTTGAGGGGTGGGCGACAAAAGAATTTGGGAGAGAGTGAGTTGAGATTGAGAGATTGTAGAGGAGAGAAAGAGATGGCGGAAATAACTAGGGGGCATTTCGCAGTATTGTACTGCAAAATGCAATTCGCAGTACAAAATTGCGAATTGCATTTCGCAGTACAATACTGCGAAATGCCTTATTTTTTTAAAAAAAAAATTTAATGTTCTTTTATACTAACGCCTATTTTTCAAAAAAAAAAAAGATGTTTAATGCATTTCGCAGTATAAAACTGCGAAATGTACAAACGGACGTTTGTACATTTCGCAGTTTTATACTGTGAAATGCCTAATTTCGTAACTTTTTTTTACGTTTAAAATGGTATTTTTTGTATAATTCACTATTATTTCGGTTCCGGACTCGTGCAGCTTGCGGGCCTGTCAAAACCTCGGAAAACCGGGTTACCACGTGGCTTAGGCCAAAAGATATGCAGGTTTCCTAAAATACCGCTACGACCCCAAGCTACTCAAACTGCCTTTATTAATAGTAGTGTTATAAAATAAAGACCGTAAAGTAAAGACAAGTATAGAGAGAGACTGATATATTATTCGAATTCAAACTATGTACATAATGAAATGAAAACCCTTCTATTTATAGAAGAAAGGAAGCTGATGTGTAAGCTGCTGTGTAAGCTGCTACTATATGAGATATGGATAATCTTATATTAAGAGTAATGTTTATCTATAATGGAGTACTGAAAGGATAAGCTCATTATACCCGGTTTGGATAATCTTCTACCGGAAGTAATATTTATCCATAACCGGATACTGAAAGGATAAGCTCATTATACCCAATATGGATAATCTTCTACCGGAAGTAATATTTATCCATAACCGGATACTGAAAGGAAAAGCTTATTATACCCAGTATGGATAATCTTCTACCAACAGTAATATTTATCCATAACCGGATACTGAAAAGATAAGCTTATTATACCCAGTATGGATAATCTTCTACCGGAAGTAATATTTATCCATAACCGGATACTGAAAGGATAAGCTTATTATACCCAGTATGGATAATCTTCTACCGACAGTAATATTTATCCATAACCGGATACTGAAAGGATAAGCTTATTATACCCAGTACGGATAATCTTCTACCGGGGGTAATGTTTATCCGTAACCGGGTACCAAAGTGATAAGCTTCTTTAGGAAGCTTATTTTCAATATAGTACTAAATAGATAAACATATTTACGGCGGAGTCATATACGGATAAGCTTCTTCAGGAAGCTTATTTACAACGGAGTATGAACATCCATAATATAATATATTTATAACACTCCCCTTGGATGTTCATTAAAAGATAATGTGCCTCATTAAAACCTTACTAGGAAAAACCACGTGGGAAAAATCCTAGTGAAGGAAAAAGAGTACACATATTTAGTAATACGCATTGCTAGGTGCCTCATTAAAAACCTTATAAGGAAAACCCCATGGGAAAAAAAACCTTAGTAAAGAAAAAAGAGTGCATCACATATTTTACTCCCCCTGATGGAAACCTTGTTTCAAATATTTGAGTCTGCGCATTCCAATATTGAATACCATCTTATCAAAAGTTGAAGTTGGCAAAGATTTAGTGAATAAATCTGCTGGATTATCACTTGAATGGATTTGTTGCACATCAATGTCACCATTTTTCTGAAGGTCATGTGTGTAGAATAATTTTGGTGAAATGTGCTTCGTTCTATCTCCTTTTATAAATCCTCCGTTTAATTGGGCTATACATGCAGCATTGTCTTCGTATAAAATTGTGGGTCTTTTTTCACATTCCAAACCATATTTTTCTCGAATAAAATGAATTATTGATCTCAACCATACGCATTCCCTACTTGCTTCATGTATAGCTATTATCTCAGCGTGATTTGAAGAAGTAGCAACAATAGATTGCTTTGTGGAGCGCCATGATATGACAGTACCTCCATACGTAAATACATATCCGGTTTGAGATCGAGCTTTATGGGGATCGGATAAATAACCTGCATCTGCATAACCAACAAGATCTGCACTATCTTTGTTAGCATAAAACAAACCCATATCAAGAGTTCCCTTTAAATATCGCAATATATGCTTAATCTCGTTCCAATGTCTCCGTGTAGGAGAAGAACTATATCTTGCTAGTAAATTAACAGAAAATGCTATGTCAGGTCATGTAGCATTAGCAAGATACATTAGTGCACCAATTGCACTAAGATACGGTACTTCGGGACCAAGGAGTTCCTCGTCCTCTTCTGGAGGTCGGAACACATCCTTATTCACTTCAAGTGATCGAACAACCATTGGTGTACTCAATGGGTGTGCTTTGTCCATGTAAAATCGTTTTAAGACCCTTTCTATATAGGCAGTTTGATGGATAAAGATCCCTTCTGCTAAATGTTCAATTTGCATACCAAGACAAAGTTTAGTCTTTCCAAGATCTTTCATCTCAAATTCTTTCTTAAGATATTCAATTGCCTTTTGGAGCTCTTCTGGAGTTCCAACAAGATTTATGTCATCAACATAAACAGCAAGTATAACAAATTCTGATGCCATTTTCTTTATAAAAATACATGGACAAACAACATCATTTATGTAACCTTCTTTCAGTAAATATTCACTAAGGCGATTATACCACATGCGCCCAGATTGCTTTAAACCGTACAAAGATCTTTGTAATCCAATTGAATACATTTCGTGAGATTTTGCTTCAGGCAATTTAAATCCTTCAAGGATTTTCATATAAATTTCATTATCAAGTGAACCGTACAGATAAGCTGTAACTACATCCATTAGATGTATTTCAAGCTTTTCATGTAGTGCTAAACTGATGAGATATCGAAATGTTATGGCATCCATAACAGGTGAATATGTTTCATTAAAATCGACTCCAGGTCGTTGTGAGAACCCTTGTGCAACAAGGCGAGCTTTATATCTTTCAACTTTATTTTTATTATTCCTTTTTCGCACAAAAACCCATTTATGACCAACTGGTTTTATACCAGTAGGTGTTTGGACAACTGCTCCAAATACCTCTCTTTTAGCAAGTAATTTCAATTCTGATTGAATTGCCTCTTGCCATTTTGGCCAATCAGATCTTTATCGACATTCTTCGACAGATCGAGGTTCAATATCCTCACTATCTTGCATAATATTAAGTGCGACATTATATGCAAAAATATTATCCACCACTATTTCAGAACGATTTAAATTAATTCCATCACCGGTCGAACTTATTAAAAGTTCTTCACTTACATGAGCTTCGGGTTCGTTGATTTATTCAGGAGTCTCAGAACTAATTAGATCTTGGGTCTCTTCAGGAGATCCCTTCATGGTATCATTTTGATCATTTGCCGATTTTCTTTTTCTAGGATTTCGATCCTTAGAACCCAAAGGCCTACCACGCTTCAGGCGTGCTTTAGGTTCACTAGCTTTCATGCTAGTAGATGGTCCTACTGGAACATCAATTCGGATAGGCACATTCTCTGCAGGGATATGTGACTTAGTTATACTTTTCAAATCAGTAAATGCGTTTAGCATTTGATTTGCTATATTCTGTAAATGGATGATCTTCTGGACCTCTGATTACATATAGGGGTGCATGGGTCAAAGTGATATAATGATGAAACTTTCCACACAATTTCTCTTTTGATTTCCTTTTTCTTCCCCCCCCCCTAATTGTGGGAAATTTGTTTCATCAAACCGACAATCTATAAATCGAGCGGTAAATAAATTTCCTGTCAATGGTTCAAGATAGCGAATAATAGAGGGTGATTCAAACCCAACATATATTCCTATCCTTCTCTGTGGTCCCATCTTACTGCGCTGTGGTGGTGCTACTGGCACATATACAGCACATCCGAAAATTTGTAAATGAGCAATATTTAGTTGATGACCAAAAACTAATTGTGACGGAGAATATTTATTATAATGTGTCGGTCTGAGACGGATAAGTGATGCTGCATGCAAGATAGCATGGCCCCAAACAGTAGTGGGCAATTTTGTTTTCATAAGTAGTGGTCTTGCTATCACTTGTAGGCGTTTAATAAATAACTCTGCAAGGCCATTTTGAGTATGAACATAAGCTACAGGATGTTCTACTTTTATCCCAACTGATAAACAATAATCATCAAAAGCTTGAGATGGGAATTCTCCCGCATTATCGAGGCGAATAGCCTTTATAGGATAATCTGGGAATTGTGCCCTTAATCGAATTATTTGGGCTAATAGCTTTGCAAATGCCAGGTTGCGAGATGATAATAGGCACACATGAGACCATCTTGAAGATGCATCTATTAGGACCATAAAATATCTAAACAACCCATTTGGTGGGTGAATAGGTCCACATATATCCCCATGTATACGTTCTAAAAAGGCAGGGGATTCAATGCTAACCTTCATTGGTGATGGTCTAGTGATTAGTTTTCCTTGATAACAAGCATCACAAGAAAATTCGTCATTCGTAAGAATCTTCAGGTTCTTTAACGGATGCCCACTCGAATTTTTAGTAATTCGTCTCATCATTATTGATCCAGGATGGCCCAAATGGCCATGCCAAAGTACAAAAGTATTTGAATCCGTAAACTTCTGGTTTACGATAGAGTGTGCTTCAACTGTACTAACTTTTGAATAGTATAAGCCAGAAGATAAAGTTGGTAACTTTTCTACGATGCATTTCTGGCAGGAAATATTCTTTATAATACAAAGATATTCCATGTTCATTTCATTTATTGTCTCAACATGATACCCATTTCGGCGGATATCTATAGAACTCAACAAGTTTCTTCGGGACTTGGAGGAGAATAATGCATTGTCTATAATAAGTTTTGTTCCTTTAGACAAAAAGATAACGGCTCTTCCGGAGCCTTCAATCAAACTTATATTACCAGAAATTGTTGAAACATTTACTTTTTCCTTATGCAAATAAGAAAAGTATTTCTGATCCCTGAATATGGCATGAGTTGTTCCACTATCAATAACATAAATATCTTCATGATTTATCTTTGATCCAAACATAATTTGAGGATTATCCAAATTCTTCAAAATGACATAAATAAAATATATTATCAAAATATAACTTTTATTTATGTACAATAATCACATAACCATACTATCTATTACAAACAACAAAAAATTAAAAAATATTTATATTTCTACAGATTCACTACCGATTACATGACTTGTTTCTCCTTCTGGGAGTGCAAAGTAATCAGCTACATCTAAATGCATGAAGTCAAAATTATCTTGAGAGATAAAATTTGCTTCAACATTTTTCTCTGTCTTTTTCAAGGATACTTGATAAAGCTCAACCAGGTGCTTTGGCGTACGACAGGTACGTGAGCAGTGCCATTTTCCTCCACATCTATAGCATGCACTTTATGTATTAGGTGCTTGCACCGCTTCATGCCTTTGTTCCTACTTTTTCCACTGCTGGTGGCGAGGAGGGTTCTTTGGTGTATTATTATTACCATGATTGGGATTTCTTCCCCGACCACGGCCATGACCACGACTGGGGCCACGACCTCTTCTACGTTTGGCTTGGTGGAAGTTCCTCTCATGCACTTCAGGGAATGGACAAGAACCAGTAGGTCGACTTTCATGGTTTTTCATTAATAGCACATTATGTTGTTCGGCTATAAAAAGATGTGAGATAAGTTCAGAATATCTTTTAAATCCCATCTCTCGATATTGCTGCTGCAGGAGCATATTCGAGGCATGAAAAGTGGTGAAAGTTTTCTCCAACATATCATAATCAGTAACATTATCACCACATAATTTTAGTTGGGAAATAATTCTGAACATAGCAGAATTATACTCACAAATAGATTTAAAATCTTGTAGCCTTAGATGAGTCTAATCATATCGTGCCTGTGGAAGAACGACCATCTTCAGGTGGTCATATCTATCTTTTAAATTATTCCACAGTATGACTGGATCTTTAACAGTAAGATATTCCATTTTCAGGCCTTCATCAAAGTGATGGCGTAGGAATATCATTGCTTTGGCATGGTCTTGGTTTGATGCCTGATTTTTATCACTGATAGTGTCTGCCAGACCCATCGCATCAAGATGAATTCCAGCATCAAGCACCCAAGACATATAGCTTTTGCCCGATATATCCAGGGCTACAAATTCAAGTTTAGAAAGATTTGACATTATTTAGGAAAAGAAATTTCTTACCTCAGATACTTTCAAAATATTTTCTCGAAATGGCAGAGTATCGTGCTGATAACGTGTTATAAAATAAAGATTGTAAAGTAAAGACAAGTATAGAGAGACTGATATATTATTTGAATTCAAACTTTTGTACATAATGAAATGAAAACCCTTATATTTATAGAAAAAAAGAAGCTGCTGTGTAAGCTTTTACTACAAGTTGCTGTGTAAGCTGCTACTATACCAGATATGGATAATCTTATACTAAGAGTAATGTTTATCTATAACAGAGTACTGAAAGGATAAGCTCATTATACCCGGTACGGATAATCTTCTACCGGAAGTAATATTTATCCATAGCCGGATACTAAAAGGATAAGCTCATTATACCAGTATGGATAATCTTCTACCGGAAGTAATATTTAACCATAACCGGATATTGAAAGGATAAGCTTATTCTACCCAGTATGGATAATCTTCTACCGACAGTAATATTTATCCATAACCGGATATTGAAAGGATATGCTTATTATACCCAATATGGATAATCTTCTACCGACAGTAATATTTATCCATAATCGGATACTGAAAGGATAAGCTTATTATACCCAGTACGGATAATCTTCTACCGGGGGTAATGTTTATCCGTAACCGGGTACCAAAGTGATAAGCTTCTTCAGGAAGCTTATTTCCAATATAGTACTAAATAGATAAACATATTTACGGTGCAACCCCATATGAATAAACTTCTTTGGGAAACTTATTCACAATGGAGTACAAACATCCATAATATAATATATTTATAACAAGTAGGAATATAATAGTCAATTTTGAGTAAGGTCTCTCACCTTTAATGTATATAGTTATATATCCAACATGGATTAAAACTAAAAGAGTTAATAAAAATATTTAGCTAACTAAAAAATGTGGATTCACGTACACACTTGAGGCAGGCGGAAAATAATGATCTGGATCCAAAGTTCAGCGGGAAAGGTGCTTTTTGAGTACAATATCAGGGAAAATTGTGTGGGGTGATCACTTTTTTAAATGGTATTTATTTTTTATCCAATATTTTAAATACTGGGTAAAAATAGTCACTAGTCTATTAAAATTAATATAAACATTCAGTGTTACCCTTTTCTTCCCAAACGAAAATACTCTATTTTTAGATCCACTCCTTATAGCTCCACTTCTCCTTCTGCAATAGCGTTTTGGGGTCCGTATGAGTTTTCCATTATTTTCATATACGAAACCCAATTTTGAACATAAGAAACGAAATGCATTAATCATATAAATTTAAGCCTCTCATTTTCTTTTGTGTCTGCTTTCATAAGTTGTGCTTGGTTTCACTCATAATAATTACCGACGTGGGAGGACGTGACTTTTGGTTTTCTAAAAGGAGAGACTTTTAGATTTTCTGAAACAACATATAATTAAAACAAATATGGTAAAAAACTAAAAAGTTGAGGACAAAGATAATTGTGTTAAGGACATATAGTTCTGAAGTCCTAAAGTTACATTGAAAAGTTAAGGACATGGTCTTGAGCTTAGAGTATCAAGTTCAAAAGTTAAGGATTCAATAGTTAAGGATACAAATTCAAAAGTTAAGGACAGACAATCATTAACTTGCAGTTATAAGTTCTAAAGTTAAGAACATGCAGTCATTAACTTATAATTACCAGTTCAAAAGTTAAGGATAGGTTTTCTTCGGAGCCGTTTCTTTTTCCGTCCCCCCGCCCCGGCATAGCGCTTCGCCTTAGCTTACAGTTACAAGTTCAAAAGTTAAGGTTAACTTTGATTTTCAAGTTCAAAAGTTAAGGACCGACAGTCCTTAAATTACAGTTACACGTTCAAAAGTTAAGGACAAGCATTCCCTAACTTAAAGTTACAAGTTCAAAAGTTAAGCACAATAGGTATTGTCTTAATTTTGACTTACAAGTTCAAAAGTTAAGGACGCTTGGTCTTGAAGTTTGAGTTCCAAGTTCAAAAGTTAAGGACATGTAGCCTTGAAGTCCTCAAATTAGAGTTCCATGTTCTAAATTTAAGGACATATAGTCTTGAAGTCCTGAACTTAGAGTTACAAGTTCATAAGTTAAGGACATGTAATCCTAATGTCCTGAAGTTAAGTACAAAAGTTAAGAACATGAGCAGAAGGGTATTTTCGTATGAGCAGTTAAAATTTATTAAAGCAGTGGTTAAAGACTAATAATATTTTAAATGGAAACTTAAAAGTAAATACATGTGTTATTAGTGTCCAACCGTGCACTACCCAAATATCAGTCTATAACACTCAGCTCCGTAGACCCAGTGCTTTCTAGTGTTAATATGATTAAAATTAAATGCCTATCATCTTTTAGTGTATCACATTTGAAGCTTCTAATTGTGATACCACTTGAAGATAAAACCATAATTAAAGAAATATTCACAGATGGAGAAAGATAAAATCACAAAATTGAAAGCACTTTAGCTAAATACTGTTGTAATTCCTATCATGTTTGAATGTATCACAATTTGAAGCTTTAGCTAAGTAGTTACCGCTATATGCTTTGTTTATTGAACCTTTAGGCAAACAGAAAAAAATAATTTTTTTCCTTGAATAAAATTCTAAAACTCACAGGAAAATGTTGATCAAGGGGCTACTGTAACGATCCGTCCGATCATTTTCAGATTTGTAGTCTCGTTCTTCCATTTTCTGCTTCTTTTGTATTCTACAGTTGTATTATGACTTACCAGGATAGTTAGTTCGGATCCAGAGTGGTTTTGGAGTGAAATGAGTCACTTATCTCTTAATTGGAAATTTAGGTTGAAAAAATCAATAGGATGTCAACTTATGTGCAAAGACATTGTATTTGAATTTGGATGGTTCATTTTGTTCTGTTAGATGATTTCGGACTTAGGAGAGCGTCCGCATTATATTTTGGAGGTCTGTAGTAGAATTAGGCTTTAATTTGCGAAAGTTGGAATTTTGGCGAATTTGACTGGTAGTGAAATTTTTTATATAGTGGTCGGTTTGGATTTTCAAAAGTTGGAATATGTTCGTGGTATCATTTTTGACTTGTGTGTAAAATTTGAGGTTAATCGGAAGTGGTTTGGTAGGTTTCAGCATCTTTTGTAAAATTCAGAAGTTTAGAAGTTCTCTAGGCTTTAATCGAGGTGTAATTTTGTGTTTTAATAATGTTTTAAGTGATTCGAAGGTTAGACTAAGTTTGTATCGAATTATAGGACCTGTCGGTATATTTGGTTGAGGTTCCCAAGGGCCTCAGGTGATTTCGGAAACTTGACGACTAAATATGAGTTGAGGAATTGCAGCTGAAGTGTTGCTGCTACTGGTGTAGCTGTACATGCGGAGTGGGAACCGCAAAAGCAAAAAATAAGCCACAGATACCGCCAAGAAAGAGTTGGAAGAAGTCGCAAGTGCGAAGACTTTACCGTATCTGAGAGGGTCTCAGATACAAGCAACTAGATGCTGGTGCGACGGATGGCCGCATGTGCGATGGATTCCCATACGTGTGATAAGTGCATATTCGGTCATGGAGACGCATGAGCGGAGCCTGGGGTTTTAAGTGAAACCCACACCTGCGATGGTTTTCCGCATATGTGGTATTTCTAGATAGAAAACATCACCTTGAGGGTTGAACTTCCAATTTTAAATTTTGGACTTGAGAAGCTCGGTGAAAAGGTGATTTGATTTTTAAGGAAAATGTTGGGGTAAGTGATTCTAAGCCGGATTTGGGTAAGTGATTCTAACCCCGATTGATATAAATTTCGTGAATCTATGGCTTTCTTCATCATCTAATTAGGAATTTGAGTGTGAAATTTTGGGGTTTAAGGCTTGAGAATTGGAGAGTGAAGTTGGGTTTTAATTGACCAAATGGCATCAAATTTTGATAAATTTAGTATGAATAGACTCATGAGTGAATGGGCTCTCGGATTTTGTGACTTTTGCTGGATTTTGAGATATGGGCCCAGAGGTCGGGTTGAGCCAATTTTGGTTTTGGAGTCTAATTTAGTAATTTTCTTGTGGAATTGATCCCTTTAACTTAAATTAATTGTGTTGTACTGTTTGTCGCTATATTCAGGATATTCGGAGGACGAATCAAGAGGTAAGAGAATTTTGGAGTAGAGATTTCCTCTGACTGAGGTAAGTAACAGTTATAAATCTGATCATGAGGGTATTAACCCCGGATTCTTGTGTCATGTGACTATTTTGGGAAGTGACGCACATGCTAGGTGACGGGCGTGTAGGCGTGCACTAAAGGGATTCTGACTTAGTCTGTCACATGTGATTGTAAAATCGAATAGCTTAGTGTTAACTACATGCCCTCTCTGTATTTATAAAGTTTGGCTGCAATTCATGTTATAGACCATGTTTAGGCCTCATGATATCACTATTTGGAACCGTTAAAGTGGTGTACTGTTGAATTAGTTGTTATTTTTTGTTCCGTTCTGAGTCATGATTCTTAATAATTTATCACACCTCCGTCCATTCTTGTTTCTTGTTGATGTATGTGATTATCTCTATTTAGGCTGATTTATATGATTACTAAGATCCTGAGGGACAGAAGAGGTTGGTGATTGAGATAACGTTTGAGTGCAGAGCGGTGACCTATGTAAGTGTATATAGATCAGATTTCACTCCGCGACGAGCCTTAGAGACGTTTATCTATATAGATCGGGTTGCACGCCGCAACGAGCCTTCAAGATAATTATCTATTAGATCGGGTTACACGCCGCAACATGCCTTATGGCTAATTATATATTGTATCGGGCTGCACCCTGCAGCGATATAGTGTTTGGACTGTAAGAGCCCCTCCGGAGTCTGTACACTCCCAGTGATCGCAGGTACCTATTGTGTTTAAGTGTTGAGGGCTGAGAGCCAAGTGAATGAGCGATTGAGATGAGTTTAGTGGCAGTTGCCTAGAGAGGCTATACTTATTTTCACTTTCTGAACCTATCTAATATCTGACATTGTTGTGAAATTTCTTGGAAAATTTTGTATCCGATCTATTTGAACTTGAATTCATATAAAACTGTCTTGATTTTTACTACTGGATTTGAAAACATACTTATTCTTGCTGTGATTATTGAAATGAATTGTACTTGCTTAGCTCGTTACTACTTCTCAGTTCCTTATTGTTTATTTTACTTAATAAAATGGAAGTACTCACATTACTCCTTGTACCTTGTGTACAGATCCAGGTGTGACCGGTCGCGGAGGTCAGTGAGCTCGTGCATGGTCAATTTTTCTGGAGATTTACGAGGGAGCTGCCAGCATTTCGTAGACATTGTTCTCCCTCTTTGTTATTTTCTTTTCTGTAGTGGCATTTAGACTCAGACTATTATAAACACTGTATTTTTCTTAGACTGAAGGTCTAATTGCTATGACTTGGTGACACCCTGATGTTTGGGGCTATCTTTTCGCATTTTATTTTGAGTTTAACTCTTATTTTTATGTAAACTCAGTTATGAAAAAACTTTGAGTTATCATTCTATTAAATGTTCTTAGTGTTTTGAAAATGTCGGCTGGCCTAGTACTAAGATAAGCGTCATCACGACTGATTAGTATTTTGGGTCGTGACAGTTACCTTTTCCATTCAAAATATGGAGGGGGTATTGTTTCTCAACTCTTAAAAGTTAAGGGGATTAAAGGGGAAATTATCTAAGAAAGTACTAGTAGCAACTTTCCATATAGATAAGTTATCGACAGTGCATGTCTGCGGGTTGCGACAGTGTTTAAAGAGAAAAACACTAAGGTCGTATGATGACCCGGCTCGTTATCACGTAAGTTACCACCATGTTTCCCCATTTTATGCTTCCTTATGTCTTATTATAATATTCTCGTGTCAATGAGTCGATTTGGATTGGTTTTGGATGGAAATGACACACTTAGTCTCTTTAAGGAAGACTTGTTTTGGAAAAAGTCAGTCGGATGTTGACTATTGATTTATAGGGCTCGGATGTGATTTCTGATGATTCGATTAGCTTCGGGGGATGATTTATGACTTATGAGTGTGATTTGAATTGATTTTGGAGGTCCGATATAGAATTAGGCTTGAATTGCCGAAGTTCATATTTTGGCGAATTCCGGTTGATAGGTGAGATTATGATCCAAGGGTCAAAATGGAATTTTGAGAGTTGTTGTAGCTTTGTTAGATGATTTTGGAGGTGTGTGCAAAATTTCAGGTCATTCGGAGGTGTTTTGGTCGAGTTTTTGATCAAATGCGTATTTCAAAGGCTTTTGAGAAACTTAGGCTTGAATTCGGTGAGAATTGATGATTATAGTGTTGTTAGATGTGTTTTAATGATTGTAACAAGTTTGAATAATATTATAGGATGTGGTGGTGCTTTTGGTTGAGGTCCCTGGGGCCTCGAGTTAATTTCGGATGGTCAATCCGACTAATCCTAGCCTTTGGAAGTTGCAGATCTCATCTAAAGAGTTACAAACATTTTTGTTCTTTACGATCGGAGGAGGCCCATTACGATCATGTAAAAGGTTTTGGGAAGTTGTTGTGATTACTCACTGCGATCACGGATCCAGTTATGCGATCGTATAGGTTGAGGAGGTTGCTCTTTGCTATTGCATGTGGGGCATTGCGATCGCATAGTGTTAAATGGACCTAGGGTCCTGAAGGATATTTGTTCAATGCGATTGCATCATAGGGAGTGCATTTGCGTAGGTCTAATTGGTGAAGCTGTGCAATCACAATAGAAGGGTCTCATTCACATATGCCATTTTGGAGGCCTGGGAAAGTTGTGTTATGCGATCGCAGAGGCTTGGACGCAGTCGCATAGAGTAAAGTTGAGCTGGGCAAAAGGGTTTTATTAAACATTTCATCCGCGAACCCAAGTCTAATTCCACCATTATTGAGTAACCTTGAGAGCTTTTGACGAGGATTAACGAGGTTTTCGACTGGGAATCGATTGCAGGTGAGTCTTATGGCCTAGAAACATCATTTAATTGTGGATTCAACACTTAAATTCATGGAAATTTGATTAAAAAGGGAAGAATTAAGACTTGACTTTTTGAATGAAAATTTGGGGTTTAAGGGAGCATTTGAGCTCTGATTTTTGTAAGTTTGATATGTATAGACTCGTGGTGAGATAAGGAATTCGGTGATATGAACTTTTTTATTTTTTGAGAAATGGGCCGGGGGCTTGGGTTTTGCCAACTTCGTGATTTTCGAGATTTTTCGAGTCTTTTCAATTGGATTGTATTCCTTTTGCCTATTGTGACATGTTCCTTGTGCTTTTGATCAGATTCGACGCTCGAGGAGCTTGATTTGTGAGGCAAGAGAGTAGCGAGCTAGTATTTCGGCATGCTTGAGGTGAGTAATGGTTATAAATGATATTCTGAGGTTTTCAACCCCACATTTGCACAACGTAGTGCTATGATGAGATGAGACAGACGTTGTATGATGAGCGTAGGGTCCGATATTGCTGGGAATTCAGACTTGGTCTATCCCGATTGATGAATCTACTGTATTTTGACTGAGACTTAATTAACATCATTGTAGTCTGGGCTAGTTTCCATGTTTGGGGCTCTGTGCGGACCTGTAGAACCCTTAGGGGAATTTGTACTGGTTGACCTCACTGTACTTGTTAAAAACATACCCTCAGTCATGTTCTTCACCATTAAATATAATATGAACTGGCTTTAGAAATATGTAAATCCTAATGAGAATAACGTGTGGGTTGGGAACTCCGTCTTATCTTAGTGTGCCCGAGAGGCCAAGTCTATATTGACTGAGAGGGGTCGAGAACCCCATTGTGAGGGTGTTTGATATGCTATAGATCGGGCTGCACGCTGTAGTAGTATATATATATTTATACGGATCGGGTTGCACGTCGCAATAGTATATTATTGGATCGGGTTGCACGCCGCAACAGTATATATTTTTATGGATTGGACTGCACGCCGCAGTAGTATATATTTATCAGGATTGGACTGCACGTCGCAATTGTATAGCGCTTGGGCTGTGGGAGCCCCTCTAAAGTCTACTGACCCCCAGTGAACTTAGTCGACTATTATTAGTGGATCGGGCTACATGCCGCCAACATATATATATATATATATATATATATATATATATATATATATATATATATATATATATATATATATATATATATATATATATATATATATGTCGTGCACGGCACAGCTGTATACTCTGTAGATCGGGCTACACGTGGCAGCGTAATATGAATTCGGTTATCGTGAAAAGTAAATGAGTTGAATGATGGCTTAAAAGGATTTTTACTGACTTCTTCATTCAGTTGTTATTTTAATGTTCTTACTGTTTTAATATAGAACTGCATAGTGTTTTTATGAGTTTTCTTTCCGTCAGTCATTATTTATTGCTATTACTCACTGAGTCAGATAACTCACTTTACTCCCCGTACCATGTATGCAAATATAGGTATTCCGGAGGCATAGTTTGAGCTTTTTGCTGCTGTTATGATTATTGCCGAACTTATCGAGGTAGTTGTATGGCGCCTGTAGGACCCGATTTCTCACCTTATCCTCTTTATTTTCTGTATTCTAGACTATTTTATGTATAGGTTGCTACTCAAACTTGTATTAGAGGCTCTTGACTCGTGACACTAGATTGGTGGGATTTGTATTGCCATTTTGCTTGGATTTCGCACATGTTATCCACTGTTTTAGAGTTATAATCATGATAATTTAGAATTTAAACCTTGTTAATTAATAATGAAATCTACATAAGGGATTGAGAGTATTGGATTGGTCGGGCATGCCTAATATTATGTTGGGCGCCATCACGACCGGGGTTGGGTTCATGATAAGTTGGTATCAGTAGGTTACTAGGTCTCGTGAGTCTTGAGCCTGTTTAGTAAAGTCTCGCAGATCGGTACAGAGATGTCTGTACTTATCCTCGAGAGGTTGCAGAACCTTTAGGAAAATTCCACATTCTTGAAATTCTTGTTGTGCGAACTTGCTGATCCGAATACTGAATTTCTCTTTATTCTATTCTCTCACAGATGGTGAGGACACGGGCTACCAGACGTGACAGATGATCACCCGTACCACTTACTGAGGCTACTAGAGGTCGTGGACGTGCTCATGGTTGTGGTCGTGGTAGAGGTAGAGCAGCAGGGGCAGCACCTGTGGATCATTTAGTTGCCCCAACTCAAGACTAGGCTCTAGCAGTACCAGTTCATGCACTAGCTGTGTCCATTGTGATTCTGGGTCTCCAGGAGATATTGGCCTAGATATTGACAGTTTGTACGTGTTTGGCTCAGGTGGTTTCAGCCACCACAGCAGCAGCAGCTACTTCACAGGTCGGGGGAGGCAATCAGACCCCCGCTGCTCGCACACCTAAGCAGGTAGTGTAGGGATTACAGACTCTAGAGGCACCTCCACCATAGCCACTAATACTAGTTCAGGAGTATAGGGTTCCAGTTATGCCCGAAGGTGATCAGCGTCACCTCGAGGTGTTTGGTAGACCCCAGCCTCCGACATTTAGTGGAGCTGAGGGTGAGGATGCCCAGGGTTTTCTCGACAGATGTCAGTGGATGCTCCGTACAATGGGGATTCTTGAGTCCAGCGTCATGGCTTTTAATACATTTCAGTTTACTGGAGCAGCCTTCACTTGGTAGGAGGCATATGACGTAGGCCGGTTGGTGCAGCACCCTTGGCTTGGCATGAGTTCTCCACTCTCTTCTTAGAGAAGTATGTACCGTAGTACAACCGAGAGTAGCTACACCGATAGTTTAAGGGGCTACGACAGGGAGAGATGTCAGTGACATAGTATGATATGAGATTTTCTAAGCTATCTCGGCATGTAGTTTGGTTGGTTCTGACATATCATGAGCATATCCAGAGGTATGTTGATGTTCTCCTCTACCCTCTTCGTATTCTTATGACTAGAGAGAGAGTGTTGGGTGCTTCATTTTAGGAGGCAGTGGATATAGCTTAAGATATTGCATCAGTTCGCTACTAGGATCGAGATAATAGGGAGGCCAAGAGGCCTCGAGGTTCTGGTAATCATAATAGCGCTCCTTCGAGGGGCCAGTTCCATCAGGGTCGGGGTCGTTCTCTTAGTCCTGCTCAGTCAGCTCAACCTGAGTACCGAGATGGATCTTCTAGTTGTGGTTATTAGGGTTCTCAGCAGAGTCAGCCATCTTTCAGCACTCTTCCACCATAGATTTCGTCTCGTGCTCCATTTGCTTAGGGTTCTTCATGGCCGAGTGCATCAGCTAGACACTCTAGCGCGAGGGGTTCCCTTCAGTCCCAGTTCCCAGCACCCGGGAGTTGCTATGAGTATGGAGAGTTTGGGCATATGCGGAGGGAGTGTCCTCGCCGTGCTGCTAGCTCATGTTAGTATAATGGTCATCCCTTATCTTCTGGCCCAATTTCTTTAGCACCTGCCCCGCCAGCTAGGGGTGAGAGTCAGGCAGCCAGGGGTCTCCTTAGAGGGGGAGGCCGGTCGAGCGGTGGTCAGGCTCACTTTTATGCTCTTTAGGGAATGGCAGCTGTTATTGCCTCGGATGGTGTTATCACAGGTATTATTTCAGTTTGCCACAAGGATGCCTTAGTCTTATTTGATCCCGGGTCCACTTATTGCTATGTGTCTTTTTATTTTTCTCATTATTTGGGTACGACCCGAGGGTGTCTTGCCTTACCTGTTCATATATCTACCCCGACGGGTGATACTATTGTTGTGGACCATGTATATCGGTCGTGTTTGGTGACTATTAGGGCTCTAGACACCCGAGTTGATCTATTGCTATTGAGCATGGTGGATTTTGATGTTATTTTGGGCATGGACTGGTTATCTCCGTGTCATGCTATTCTAGATTTTAATGCTAAGACAATCACTTTGGCTATACCAGGTGTTCCAAGGATTGAGTGGCGTGGCGTGGCGTGGCGTGATTGACTACGTGCCTAGCAGGATAATTTCTTTCCTAAAGGGCCAGCGTATGGTTGGGAAGGGTTGTCTTTCTTATTTGACTTTTGTGAGGGACATGGAAGCTCAGACTCCTATCATTGATTCTATCCCAATTGTAAGGGAGTTTCCTGATGTTTTTCCTGCAGAACTGACGGGCATGCCATCGGACAGGGACATTGATTTTGGTATTGACCTGGTGTCGGGCACTCAACCCATTTTCATTCCTCCATATCGTATGGCACCAGCAAAGTTGAAAGAACTAGAGGATCAGCTTCAAAAACTCCTAGATAAGGGGTTCATTCGACCTAGTGTGTCATCGTGGGGTGCACCGATTCTATTTGTGGAAAAAAAGATGGTACAATGAGAATGTGAATTGATTACAGGCAATTGAACAAAGTGACAGTGAAGAACAAGTATCCCGTGCCTCGTTGTATCGGGAAAAACTTTTTTTATTATGTGGCAAGACATGTGGAATGGTCAAAAGGTTATTATTCCGAAAGATAATAAATAAATAAAAGACGCGAGGAGACAAATTAGACACGGGACGTAATTCAACTACGAGTCCCGTACCTGTTTAGAGCGGGTTGGAATGTAATTTCTAAAGACAAAGGATACAAAAAGCAAGTAGATACGAGTTCCGTATCAATTTAAGACAATCAAGAGCAACGGATCAAAAAGCATTTAAAGCATGGATCTGGAGGTAGAAAGAAGTCCAAATTCAATCATTAAGTACCTGATATGTTGAAAAATTAACATTTAATAAGAATGATTGTGTAACGACCTATTTAATGTCATTTATTACTCATAATTATGTTATTAAAGACTTGGTTTCATTCTTTTACCTAGGATCAGCTATAAAAGGAAGAAGTTATACCATTTGTGGAGACGATCAACTATCGAAAGCCTACTGAAATACAATTTTTCTTTACTGTTCATTCTACTTATTGAAAGCCTATTATACTTTTTGGTCTCTTGATTATCAGTAACCCAATTTTTCTATTATTTTCTAGTTTTAATAGAAATTTCATATTTTGGTTAAACAAATTGGTTCCGTTACCTGGAATCTGATAATCTATTCTTTCCAAGATTATACACTTTACTTATGGTTAACATCATGTCAAACAACAACAACAACAACAACAACAATGTTATTGAAAACAAGATCACTCATGCTAAATGGAACTTGAACAATGTTAGCATAGTTCCATCCTCTCCAGCCTCTCCACGCCAGTCTCGTGGAGATACTCTTGCATCAAATACACCATTGCCAAAAAGGACATTGAATGTCATCATCAAGGGAACTTGAACAATGTTAGCATAGTTCCATCCTCTCAAGCCTCTCCACGCCAGTCTCGTGGAGATACTCTTGCATCAAATACACCATTGCCAAAAAGGACATTGAATGTCATCAATGGAGGAGAGGATATTTACAGAGTAGCGTACTCAACTTCAAATAAAATTTATAAAGTGGTTATTACCCACGGGAATCGAGTACGCCAAACCTTAGAGAATGAAAGTATGAGTTTTGATGATGCAGATACAGAAGGAATGATCACTCCTCACTATGATGCACTGGTTATATCATTACTCGTACACGATACTAATGTAAAGCGAGTTTTAATTGATCCAGGAAGTTCTGTCAACATCATTTTGCTAAGAGGGTTATAGGAAATACAAGCTGAAGATAGAATGATACCTAGAGCACATACGTTATTAGGCTTTGACAATACAAACGTGATAACGATAGGTGAAGTAATTTTAAAAACTTGTGCTGCAGGTGTCGTTAAAGAAACTAAATTTCAGGTAGTTAATATGGAAATGTCCTATAACTTAATCATGGGGAGACCATGGATTCCCATCAACTCTACATCAAGTCATCAAGTTTCCATCGCCTTTGGGAGTATGTCAAATTCGAGGAGATCAACAAACAGCCAGGAGTATCAACGTTGTCGCAAGTACGAGTACCGTAGGAACAGTTGTAGGCAATAACAACCAAATTTCAACTGAAAAATGGATTTAGAATCGAGACCTGATGTCATTCAAGAACCCGAGGAAAACAAAAACATCAAGACAACAATAGAGGAGCTCGAAACAGTAATCTTATTTGAGCAATGGCCTGAAAGGAAAGTTTACGTAGGAGTTAATCTAAGGCCTGACATGTGAGGTATGCTAATTGAGTTTTTAAAAACTAATGAGGAATGGTTTGATAGGTCCCATGCTGATATGACAGGTATACCACCAGAGGTGATGACTCATAAACTCAATGTGGATCCATTTTTTGCTCCAATCAAGAGAAGAAAAGAAAGCAAGGAGCTTTCAAGAATCAAGTAATTCAAGATGAAGTTCAAAAATTATTACAAATTGGATCAATCCGCGAGGTAAAGTATCCCGATTGGTTAGCCAATACGGTGGTCGTACCTAAGAAAAATGGTAAGTGGCGAGTTTGCGTAGATTATACTGATCTAAATAAAGCTTGCCCGAAAGATTCTTTCCCTTTACCCCATATAGATCAAATGATAGATGCAACTGCGGGTCATGAACTTCTAAGTTTTTTAGATGCATATTAAGGGTACAACCAAATTAAAATGCATCCCCGATGATGAAGAAAAGACTTCTTTCATCACAGACCGGGGGACTTACTGTTATGAAGTAATGCCTTTTGGTCTAAAAAATGCTGGTGCAACCTATCAAAGGTTAGTCACTAAAATGTTTTAGGAACATTTAGGAAAAACTATGGAGGTATATATAGATGATATGCTTGTCAAAACCCAACATTCTACTTATCACATTTCTCATTTATCTATCACGTTTGAAATATTGCGTAAATACAAAATGAAGCTTAACCCAGAAAAATGCGCATTTGTTGTAGCCTCAGGTAAATTTTTGGGTTTTCTTGTTTCTAATCGTGGCATTGAGGTAAATCCTTCTCAGATTAAAGAAATCGAAGAAATACCCGATATCCTTACAAACAAAAAGGAGGTTCAACGATTGACTGGAAGAATCGCGGCCCTAGGGAGATTTATTTCTAAGTCTTCTGAAAAATGCTTTAAATTTTTCTTGGCACTTAAGAAACAGGATCATTTCGAGTGGAATGAAGATTGCCAACGAGCTCTTAAGGATTTGAAAATCTATTTGTCAAACCCCCCTCTATTGGCGAAGCCAAAGAAAGTCGAGAAGTTACTTATTTATTTGGCAGTTTCAGAAGTA
The DNA here is from genome assembly GCA_032618575.1 of Nicotiana noctiflora. Taxonomy (NCBI): domain Eukaryota; kingdom Viridiplantae; phylum Streptophyta; class Magnoliopsida; order Solanales; family Solanaceae; genus Nicotiana; species Nicotiana noctiflora. The sequence continues at coordinate 88,089 of JASVEL010014137.1, forward strand.
ACGGTAAATGCTATTTTAGTTCGTGAAGACCAAGGTAAACAATCTACTATCTATTATGTAAGTAAGACTTTATTAGATGCGAAAACAAGGTATCCACAGTTGGAAAAGTTAGCGTTAGCTTTAACTATGGCATCTAGGAAATTAAGGCCTTATTTCCAGTGTCATCCTATTGTCGTAGTTACAACTTTTCCATTACGAAATATTTTACATAAGCATGAACTGTCAGATAGATTAGCAAAGTGGGCTATAGAATTAAGCGAATATAAAATAATTTATCAAACTAGAACTGCTATCAAATCCCAAGTACTTGCAGATTTCGTAGCTGATTTTAGTCAGGGAATATATTTAGAGGCAGAAAAAGAATTACAAGTTTTTAATGGTGCAAACTCGGGGATTTGGACATTGTTTGCTGATGGTTCATCTAATGTAAATGGGGCAGGCTTAGGAATTGTTCTAATACCACCAACGGGAGAAACAATTAGACATGCTATAAAATGTCGCCCTATTACTAATAATGAAGCAGAATATGAAGTTGTTATTACAAGTTTGGAATTGGCGCTCGAACTCGGCATCAAGCAAATCATAATCAAAAGTGATTCTCAGCTGGTAGTAAATCAAATACTGGGGACTTATGAAGCCAGAGAAAACAGAATGCAGGAATATCTCGAGAAGGTGCGAGAATTAGTAAGACAATTCGAAATTTGGAAGGTAACGCAGATTCCAAGGGATGAAAATGCAGAAGCTGATGCTTGTCCAACCTCGCATCCGTGGTAGATATAGCAAACGATGTAAATGCTTCGATTATACATTTATTCCATTCCATTCTCGAACCTGATATGAACGAGGTGAATTTTAATCATTTGACAGGGGATTGAAGGAATGAAATTATTACTTTTTTGCAGTACGGAACCGTACCTAATGATAAAACAAAGGCTCATGCATTACGTAAGAAAGCTGCCCGTTATTGTTTACATCAAGGAAATCTTTATCGAAAAATGTTCGGAGGTCCTCTAGCAAGGTGTCTCAGTCCTTCACAGACAGAGTATGTAATGAGGGAAATACATGACGGACATTGTGGAAATAATGCGGGAGGAAGATCATTAATAAAAACGTTGATACGGGCCGAGTATTATTGGCCTAAAATGGAGGAGGAAGCAAACGACTTCGTATCTAAATGTGATAAATGTCATAGGTACGGAAACAATATGCATAGACCAGCTGAATTACTACACCCAGTCATAGCTCCATGGCCCTTCATGAAATGGGGGATGGATATAGTGGGTCCATTACCTCAGGCAAAAGGACAGGTAAAGTTTCTACTTGTGCTTACTGACTATATCACTAAATGGGTAGAAGCAGGGGCATTTAAGTAGGTACGAGAGAAAGAAGTTAAAGACTTTATTTGGAGAAACATAATATGCCGCTTTGGGGTTCCAAAGGAAATTGTGTGCGATAATGGTCCACAATCCATAGGAGCACAAATTAAAGAATTCTTTCAAAGCTGGAAAATCAAAAGAATAACATAGACACCATATCATCCGGTTGGTAATGGACAAGCGGAATCCACGAACAAGATAATCATCAATAATTTGAAGAAAAGGTTGCAGGATTCAAAAGGCAATTGGCCTGAAGTTCTACCAGCTGTGTTGTGGGCTTATCGGACAACTACGAAAACAAGTACGAGCGAAACACCATTTTCGATGGTTTATGGTGCAGAAGCTCTGATTCCAGTTGAAATAGGAGGACCAAGTATAAGATATGATCAAGCAACGGAGGATTCAAACAATAAAGAATTACGAGTTTAATCTAGATCTGGTTGAAGGAAGGAGAGAAGTAGCATTGATAAGAATGGTAGCTCAAAAACAACTGATTAAACGATACTATAACCGGAAAGCACGTCTCAGGTTCTTTAAAACTGGGGACTTTGTGCTCAAAAAGATGTTTCAATCTATGAAGGCTGCTAATTCAGGAAAGTTAAGTCCAACATGGGAAGGACCATATAGAATCTGTAACATTGTGGGAAAAGGTGCGTATGAGCTAGAAACTATGGACGGCAAAATTCTACCTTCACATTGGAATGTTGTACATTTAAAAAGATATTACTTCTAAGGGGGTAGACACGGTCAGGTATCTTCATGTCAAATTATTTTTCTTTTAAATTATTAAGGTTTTACTAATAATTTTAGATGCTAGGCAAAATCTCTAACCCATGCCAAATGTTGAGCCACAACCTGCATGGAAAAATAGAATATTCTTAAATTCTAAGCCTAGGGTTATATAAATCTGATGGAAATACATATGGCTAGGCGGTCTTCATCTAAAATTATACCTCCGAGTCCCGCATATTTTCTGTTTTAGGAAAAGGACCAGCATATGAGTAATAACCAAGTGTTTAAGGCTTTATTCTTCAACGCTCAAATAATTGGGGGACTATACAGTATACATAACTTCGTGCAGAGAATTAGATGCGGGTTCGTAGGGAGAAAGAGATACGGGTATTCAAGCAAAATTTAACTACGTACACAACATTCTTCAATGTTGTTTTACATAAAACATTTTTTAAATGTTGCAAACATTTTCCAAACCCTTTATAAGTATATAAAGATAGGGTTATGTGTCACGACCCAAACCCCGATCGTGATGGTGCCCAACACATTAGTAGGCAAGCCCGACCATCTTCTTGATAACCAGCCAGTTATTAATTAATACTAATCCAGTTAGAGTTAATAGCCTGTTTTCATAATAGAAACGACAATTGCGGAAACTAAAATATATGAAATACAGCCCAAAGAATCTAGTGTCACAAGTCTGAGCCTCTAACAGAAAGAAACACCCTATACAATTCAAGTCTAAGTAGAATGACAAAAGACATAAATAGAAAGAGGGAGAGATCGGGTCCTGCGGACGCCGGTAGCTACCTCGATGCTTCCTCAGCTAGTAATAGAAATAGTAGCAGTGTATAGCTCAACTACCCTCCTGGATCCCTATATCTTAACACAAGGTGCAGGGAGTGGGGTGAGTATCTTCCAACTCAGTGAGTAATAATAAATAATAACAACTGAATGTAAGAACACCTGTACTATCACTAAACAGTTCTAAGAATAACCGTACGGGTAAGTCATCTCTACAATGATAAGTCCAATTCCAGTCCACTATTGTCTCACATTGATCTAACACTGATCTAGTCCTACTGCGGCGTGCAGCCTGATCCTCACACATACTGCTGCGGCGTGCAACCCGATCCAATATATATGTATATATATATAATACTACGGCATGCAGCCCGATCCAACATATATAGTGCTGCGGCGTGCAGCCCGATCCAATATATAGATATACTGCTCCGGCGCGCCGTCCGATCCAATATATAGTCCGATCCACATATATATTACTGCATCGTGCAGCCCGATCCACATATTTATATATTACTGCAACGTGCAGTCCGATCCACATATTTATATATTATTGTGGCGTAATCCGATCCACATATATATTATATATACAATACTGCGGCGTGCAGTCCGATCCAATATATGTATAAGTATATACTGCTGCGGTGTGCAGCCCGATCCGGTATATATATCAATACCTCACAATGGATCCTCGACCCCTCTCAGTCAATACAGACTTGGCCTCTCGGGCCCACTCAGCTAGAATAGGGTATTCAACCCTAGTTATTCTCACTTAGAGTACACATCTAGTACTGGTTCATGTCATGCTAAACAACTATGAATACGACTGAAAGTATGTGTTCAACCTAGTATTGAGGTTATTTAGCTCCACAGGTTCCCCTAATATTCTACGGATCGGCACAAGGCCCCAAACATGGAAACTAGCCTAATTATACATGTATAAGCTCAGTCTCAGTCAATATGCACTATAAACTATCAATTGGGAAGAATCAAGTCCAAATCCCCAGTCACAATACCACCACGACCGTCACATGATGCATGTTCCACCTCAGTATAGCACTGTATAGTGCAAATACAGGGTTTCAAACCCTCAGTATATCATTTATTACTACCACTCACCTCGAACCTGCCAAAAGTCCTAGCTCGCCTTGTGCTTTCCTCGCAAATCGACCTTATCGGGTGCCAAATCTGATCAAAATCAATAAGAATACATAAACATAGGCTAATGAATCATAACTCAATCGAAAGGACTCGAAAAACACCCAAAAACACAAAATTGCCAAAATCCGAGCCCCGGGCCCGCTTCTCAAAAAATTATTAAACTCATATTTTTAGAATCCTTGTCTCGTCACTATGGACGTCCAAATTATGATTTATTAAGATTTCTGGAAACTAGACACGAAGTTCTATAACTTTCGTATTTTGAATGTTTCCATATAGATCAAAAGGTATAGGCCTCCGAATTCTGGAACTCTTGCTGTCCAAAGACTAAGTTACAGAAATATTTGCAATATTTTTCTTTTCTGTTTGGTCCAAATTTCATTCCGTTAACCTTCCGAAATCCACCCGAGGCCCTCGGTACCTTAATCAATTATAACAACATGTCCCACAATATCATTAAAGCTTATTCCAACCTTCGGAACACCCAAAATAACATCAAATCATCATCGGATTCAAGCCTATGAATCTCAAAAACTTCCATATTCCACATCCGATGCTGAAACACGTCAAAACTAGTCCGAATGACCTCAAATTTTGCAGACAAGTCTAAAATGACACAACGAAGCTACATCAACTCTCAGAATTTCATTCCAACACTCGGATCAAAATTTCACCTATCGACTCGATTCTTCCAAAATTCCAACTTCACCAAACCTAGCTAACTTTCCCTCCGGACCTTCGTAATTCACTTCCTATTTCACTCCTAAGTCACTAATCATTCCTCAAAACTAGTTGAATCATCGGAATTTAGTTCTGAGCCCTCTAACTCATAAGTCAACGTTGGGTTGACTTTTCCAACTTAAGTTTTCCTTAAAGAGATTAATTGTCTCATTTCCTACCAAACTCGATCCGAATTAACTTAAATTTTTCACACAAGTCACAGTTGACATTACGGACTTGCACCAACTTTCGGAATCACATTCCGACCCCGATATCGAAATTTTCACTTCTGATCGAATTTTTTCATAAACCTTCAAATTCCTATATTTAGCCAAATGACTTTAAAATAACCTCTGGATATCCGAATTCACTTCCGATCGCCTTCCCAACTCCAGAATCATCATACGATCTATTCCCAGACTCAGAATCCCAAACGGACATCTATAACTCTAAAATGGCTTCCAACTCAAATTTATAAAATTCTTCTAAAATACTAACTTCCACCATATACGCCGAAATGCTCACGGTTATCAAAAACCAAATGCGGACATACACCCAAGTCCAAAATCATCATACGGACATGCTGGAACTTTCAGATCCCAATTCCGAGGTTATTTACTCAAAATTCCAATCCTAGTTCATTTCTTCAACTTTAAGCTTTCAAAATGAGAATTTCCATTTAGATTTGACTCCAAACTTCCTGAATTTTAATTCAGACCATACACACAAGTCAATATACCTGAGATGAAGCTGCTCATGGCCTCAATCTGCTGAATAACGCGTCGGAGCTCAAAACGACCGGTCGGGTCGTTACAATCTCCCCCACTTAAACATACGTTCATCCTCGAACGTGCTGAGAACTACAATGATGAAGTCTGAAATAACTTGTTTAACACATCATGCACCCTCCCATGCTGCCACTACTTAGTTGAGCACATTAGCTATATAATTCTATAGATATAATTCTTTATTCAAGCGAATAAGCCATTAGGTCAAATTCTAACATCCTGAATTCCCTGCCAAGTCTGTTTCCATCATTCGACCACCATATCAATCTCCACACGTTGTACCCAAACATTAATGCATAACTTTGTTGAATTCATACTTTGCATCACTTTACTCATATGACCACAATAACATTCTTTATTTACCGCAGTTGCCTACAATACCCAAATACCGATGGAAAGCTCTTATTAGTTGAAGTTTTATTCCAACACTTTCATATACTGCCAACGATAAATAAAACATGTGCTAAACCGTAACAATTCCTCAGATCAACCATTTATGAAGCCACTCCCCTTTTGACTAATACCATAAAAGATTTCCGAGCAGAACCTCGATATTATCCTTCTAACAAGCTGAAATCAAATATGTTCGTATCCACCAATGACCATATCAAATCCAACACACCACTCTGGTGATATGGCACCTCAATACAGGCCTAAGACTCAGCTCATACAATACGCTCACCAATAAGCAATAGTCCGAGCATACACAATTCACGAAAATAACTTAAATGAAAGAGTTATACCTCAAGCTTTCTGGTACCATCACAACACAAGGCTACGGATCAATCTCACATCATAGAATAAAACACATAATTTTTTACCCGCAAGGTCATGTTTCCACATTTCTTTGTTGCACGCGCGATCCCATCCAAACACCGATTCCACGTGAAACACCTCTGCACTGACATCCGCCACGAGGACCAATTAAGAAACAATCTTTCCCAGTTGTTCGTTGGTTCTATTAAATATAAATCATTCTGCTAAAACAGATTCTAACGCTCTTCACCACTTAACCTGTGGAATTTTCGGCGTAGCCCCTAATGCAATAGTTCAAAATTACCCAACACCAAGACAATCAGTCTGAATTTCATTAGCCATTTTACTCAGGTAACATCATTCCTATGCAGGTTCTCAACACATAAGTAATTTCTCGAGCTATTTCACAAATCACACCGGATAATGCATCACTACGCAATATATCTGACAATGAAGCATTAACCTAGCTATTCCTCCATGAGGACCGCATTACTAAAATGCACCCATCTGACCTGATATAGAGCCATTATTCACATTAAATTTATCAACCAACTTCCAGCCGATTCTGATCACACTGAACTAGGATTTCGGCCTCCTTTAGGTGAGTAGTGGTTATAAATGATGTTCTGAGGGTTTGAAATCTCGAATTTGTACAACGTAGTGCTATGATGAGATAAGAACACACTGTATGATGAGCGTGGGGTCCAATATTGCTAGGAACTCGGACTTGGTCCATCCCGGTTGATGAATCTATTGTATTTTGACTGAGACATAATTAGTATCATTATAGTCTGGGCTAGTTGCCATGTTTGAGGCCTTGTGCCAACCTGTAGAACCCTTAGGGGCATTTGTACTAGTTGACCTTACTATACTTGTTAAAAAAATACCCCCAGTCACGTTCTTCACTGTTAAATATAATATGAACCTGCTTTAGAAATTGGTAAATTCTAATGAGAATAACGTGTGGGTTGGGAACCCCGTCTTATCTTAGTGTGCTCGAGAGCCCAAGTCTATATTGACTGAGAGGGGTCAAGAACCCCATTGTGAGGGTATTTGATATGCTATGGATCGGGATACATGCCACAATAGTATATATATTTATACGGATCGGGCTGCACGCCGCAACAGTATATTATTGGACCGGGCTGTATGCCACAGCAGTATATACTTATATAGATCAGACTGCACGCCGTAGTAGTATAGCATTTGGGCTATAGGAGCCCCTCCAAAGCCTTCAGACCCCTAGTGAGCGCAGTCGACTATTATTATTGGATCTATCTGCACACCGCAGCAGTATATACATATATATGGATCAGGCTGCACGCCTGTAATGACTCGACCCATCGTTACAGGAGTTACCACCCCATTTTCCCCATTTTATGCTTTTACATGTTTCATTATATGTGTTTCTAGAATTTGAAGTAATTTGGATAGAGTTTGATTAGAAATGAGGCAATTGGTCTCTTTGTGGAGGTTAGTTTGGAAAAGTAAACCAAAGGTTGGCTTATGAGTTAGAAGGCTTGGAATGGATTTTTGACAATTCGAATAGTTTCGGGGGATGATTTATGACTTAGGAGGGCAATCGGAAATGAATTTGGAGGTCCGGTGTAGAATTAGGCTTGAATTGGCTAAGGTTAGATTTTGGCGAATTCCGGTTGATAGGTGAAATTTTCATTCAGAGGTTGGAATGGAATTTTGAAAGTTTTTGTAGATTCAATATGTGATTTGTGATGTGTGTGAAAAATTTTAGGTCATTCGGACGTCGTTTGGTTGGGTTTTTGATCGAATGTGTATTTCTGAAGTTTTTGAAGAACTTAAGCTTGAATCCAATGTGAATTGATGATTTTGGTGTTGTTAGGTGTGTATTGACGATTGGAACAAGTTTGGATGATGATTTGGGATATGTTGGTGCCTTTGGTTGAGGTCACTGGAGCCTTGGGTGTGTTTCGGGTTGTGATCACGCTCTTATTTGATATTTCAACGTTGTATCTTTGGACATAAAGGGCTATGAGCTCCGATTACTGTTTTGAATGAAACATTAGATTCGTATCATAGTTACGGACCCGTAGAAAATGAATCATCGAATTTGGACATCGTATGAGGATTTTATGGCCATTTTACTAAAGTTGCCTCTGATTTTCAGGTTAATGATGAAACTGCCCCTGACGGCGTATTAAAAACCTGCACTATTTGCAAATCTTCAAACCTACATATCTCCTTCATTATAAGGTCAAATTGAGTGATTCAAAAGCCTAAATTCATTAGAGTTTCAGAATGAATCCATTGAGAGCAGTAAAATGCATGAATAGTATACCTATAATTAGCAGCTCGAGTTTTCTTTCAATATTGGAACGGGAAGAAGCTTCTGAGCCAATTTGCTTAAGAGAGAATTCGTGGGATTTCATCAGGTAAGAGTTCTTAGACTCGAAATATATGTTTCTATGATGTAAAAACCTAGATTAAGTACTGAAAAATCAAGGATTTAAGGGGTAAAAATGGAGGTTAGGGCTTGAAACCTAAGAATGTGTAAATTTGGAATTTGAGGGGTCAAACGGACTCCGATTTTGATAAACTTTATATGTACAAACTCATGGAAAGATGAGGAATCCGTTGATAGGATTTTAAGAATTTTTTGAGAAGTAGGCTCGGGGCTCGGGTTTTACCAACTTCGTCTTTTAGTACTTTATGAGTATTTTTGATTGGGTTATGTTTCCTTGACCCATATTTATGTATTCACTGTGGTTATGCCTAGATTCAATGTGCGAGGAGGTCGATACAAAAGGAAAATGCATTGTGAACGAGTCTACGACCGGTTAGAGGTGAATAGTTGGTATATATGATGGCTTGAGGGTTTGAAACCCTGGTTATCACATTATGATGCTATTTACGGCGTGACTCGCATCTCATGGCAGGTGTGGGATTGGTTATGACTGGAATATTGGCGATTGAAAGGCACCCTGTGTTGAATATATCTGGGCTTTATGCCATGTTTGGGGCTTTGTGCCGACCTGTAGTATCCTTAGGGGATAGTTATCGTTGTCATAGCATGATTTGTAAAATCATTAATCTCAGCCCTGTGTTTAATCACTATTATGAAATGCTAAGTCACTTTTTCCTAAAAATTAAGTAATTAAAGTATTTTCCTTATTAATGAATTTGAAACTAGAAATAAATAAATTGAAATTGTTGTGTGACTCATTTGCATATTGTGGACAGAGTATGGATCGGGGTGCACGCCGCAGCGAATGATATGAATACATTATGCTTGGGCTGATGGAGCCCCTTCGGAGTCTGTACACACCCCCAGTGAGCGTCGTCGATATTAAATGGATCGGGCTACACGCAGTAGCGGTCATGTGCATTGCATTGCATTCATGCATTGTTATTTGCTTGTGCTATCTGTGGTTTGCTGTTGTTGTTGGTTCGTTGTAAGGTATCGGACGGTTAGACATAGCTTTACTTTGTGCATTTCGTTGATTTCTTATCTTCAGCTATTGTATATGCTTTTTACTCATTGAGTACTTAGTACTCACCCCTACTCCCTGCACCTTTGTATGCAGATTCAGGTACGCCGAAGGTTTAGCTAAGTAGTCCCGTTTATTCAGAGTTATCCGAGTTGTTGATGTAGCTGCTGGCATTTGTAGGACCCAGTTTCTCTTCTTATTCCAGTTTTATTTATATATATATTTTTCAGACTTGTGTATTTCGTCCAGATATTGTTATCCAGTTTTGTTTAGAGACTCTAGACTCGTGACTCCAGATCTTTGGGAGTGTTGTTATCAGTTTTCTCACCTCTCATTATTATCATTCTATTATTATTACTGGATTAGTATTATAAACTATTACATTCTTCTTAAATTGTCGATTTTGGGACTTATTGTTAAATATGAAACGATAATTGGTCTGGCTTGCCTAGCTTTAGGGTTAGGCGCCATCACAACCAGGTTTGGGTCGTGACAATTTGGTATCAGAGCCTCGGTTACTAGGCATCATGAGTTATGAGCCAGTTTAGTAGGCTCTCGCAGATCGGTACGTAGACGTCCGTATCTATCCTCGGGAGGCTACAGAACTTTTAGGAAACACTTCACTTTCTTGGAATTCTTATCGTGCATATTTGATTTAGCTTGAGAAATAACTCTTAAAATTCCTTCCACACATCTATATGCGCACGCGAGCGTTCAGTAATATAATTGCCTTGATGGCTTGTGGTTCCCCGGTTGAGGGGAGAGATGTAATCCCTGTGAATTCATGTTGGGCTAGTCTGGAGGACTTGAGGCCGAATCTTCACTAATGGCTTAAGCACCAAAGTGTTGATTATGCAAGCAAGTGCTTTGAACTTATGTGTGCGGTAATGTCCTTATTAGCTGGGATGGCGGTCGGATATGCACGTTATGAGTAAGTTAGTTTTGTGAAGTTTATCTATGTGATCTTGGTAGTTACAAAGAAGTTGTGGGATAACAGATGAACTGTTAAGCGATTCGTTCCTACTGCGATCTATTGTGTAACCCCAAGTTATGGGCGTGTGAAGAATATTATTGTATCTCTTAGTTGGAAAGTTAAGTGCAATACGTGTGGCGTATGAGTTCAGACTCAGAAAGACTAAATTGGTGGTATTTTATATGTGTTATGATTCAAACAAGTGCAACGCATGTCCCTGTATCGATTTTGATAATATAATACAGGTAGTATTGAGATTAATGTTGTTGATATACATTGTGATGTTTTGTTAAGTTGTAGCCGTGCTGTTTGGATGGTTTTGGCAATTCTCTGGCAGGTGTATAGGCCCAATTACAAAGGAAACTCTGCCAAAATTTTTGAAAAATTTGGGACTTAGTAAAAATTTGGACGTCTAGAGAGCAGGCTTAACTGTTATGTGAGTGAATGACATGAGTGAAGGAAATTTTAGACAAGATCTCATGAGATCGAATGAGCAGGAAGGAAGTTTCAATGGTTAAGATAAATTAGTATTGTCCTCATCGTCACCTAAGAGCGGTGCTGTGTCCTGGTTAATGATTCTTGATCGCTCTTCAACATTAGTGTGACCGGTGGTTTGGAGGTATGCTTCATATATTTGTGGTAGGTCGTGGGAGTGTGTTCCACTGGAAGATTATATAAGTGTGTCATGCAGTCACTTGACTTATTAAAGATGTAAACCAAGTATGAAGGTTGTGATACTGTCGTTAAATGAAAGATTCATGCTTGGAGGGCACTTGGCATATGGGGTTGTGAACTTGTTCTTGTGCGTTAGGAGAAAATGGGAGTTATTATGGACCTTTGAAAGGTTGTCAAACTAGTTCATTGTGCTCAGAATCAGCTTGAAGCCGGTGGATAGATTTAATGTGAATAATGGCCCTATATCATGCTAGATGTGTACATTTTTGTAACGCGGACCTCGTGTAAGAGTAGTTAGGTTGATGTTTCTTTGTTAGATATTTTGCGTAGAGATGCATTGCACTGTGTGAGTTGAGAGACGGCTTGAGAAATTGCTATATGTTAATAATCCGCATAGGAATGACGTTATATGAGCATCTTGGCTTTTGAGATTCAGATTGTACATCGCACCTCAATTGTGCTTGAGTTTTGTATCCTATAACGCTATATGCGCCTCAGAGATATTATTATGCACTTAGCATGCGTACGATCGATACCTGGTATTATCTTGTAATGAGCAAATTTGGCTCAATGAGCATCTTCTTATGTGAGATTTATGTGTGGATCGGGTGGCACGCCGCAACGGGTATGCTATCTGGAGCGGGTTGCATGCCGCAACAGTGTGTTATCGAGTATAGTTTTCTATATGCCATCTTTGTATGCCTTGTTTCCTGTTTTCCAAGGAAAGTCTGTATTATTGCGTAGGATCTGATAATTCCTTCCATAGATTGTTTTCTTTAGTACCGCATTAGAATTGGTAGCATATTGGAACATTGGGGCATCATACGACATTTAACTACGTCTGGAGTGGTTTATTGCCCGAGCTGTTCGTACTGGGTGAGACGAGATCATTGAATTCGAGATCGGCACAATCTGAGTATATGATGTAAAGTAAATAGCTAAGTCCATTGTTTGGTTCAAAATAAGGTGATAGTTCATGCCAAAAGTATATAACTAATGAATTGTTGTTTCGAAAATAGCTAAGAATATATACAGATCTCATCTGTCGTGTCAGTATGGTAAGAATTTGCACAAGGCATATATATGTCATGCAGAGCATGGGATGTGTAGTGATTCCTTCTAAGCGATCAGATAAGAGAGGTTCAGATGATTTGGGAAATTTTAGAATATCTCTCATTGAATGAATAGATACTTGATGGGTGCATGTATTCGCATGGTGGAAATTGGGATCAGGCATGACAATTCGTGTGTTGTAGGGATCTTTGATGTACAAGATATGTTGTGGTGTTGGATCTTTATTCGCTGGTGTGTCATATTTTTTATGTGATGTTGGAATTTAGAGTGGTTGTCGTAGAGTTGAGTGATTTTGAACTATTGAATTAGGGGCTATGCCGGAAATGCCATGGGTTAAGTAGTGAAGTGCGTTAGAACATGTTTTAGTAGAACGATTTACATTTCAAATAACCAGCGGACAGCTGGGAAGGAGTACTTTCTTAATTAGGCATTTGTGATAGATGCAAGTGCATAGGCTACTATCTTTGATCCCGTTCCGTTACTAAGGGACTTTTCGGATACGTTTCGTGTGACCGAGCATGTAACCAGGTGAGATTGTGTATTTCGGTATTTATTTGGTGCTTTCGGAAGGAGTCATAGAAGTGGAAGAAACATTTGCAGGCTTCTTGGTACTGAGTTAGTTGGCAGGTCGATATGGCTATGTATTTAGCTTGAGTTAGCTTGGTTGGCCCTGTTGAGAAATAGGTTGAGTCGATCGTTATTGAGTTTGTTAGCGATTTGAGGAAAGCTATGAGTTGTTTTTCGATGTTGTGAGACATTTTGACTTGTTAGTTATGGGCACATGTGGCACGGTTCCATTGAGAATTCATAGAGAAAGTCGAGCGGGAAGAGTAATTGAATCTTGCTCGATGTATGGAGCATTGGTTATGGTCTATCAGGTGGTGTGTTGCGTGTTCTCTGTTTCACCGTGGGTGTAATGAGTTGCATTAGTTTCAGACATCAAATGTGCGTGGTTGTTGATCTTCAGCATAGTGGTTTGAGGTGCTTCAGGAGTAACAATGTTGGGATAGGATCGTGCATTGTAGCGGGCTACGGGAGCTATGACCTTTCGGGGTAGATTCAGGCACTCTAATTCTATGATGTGAGATAGGGTCTCAGCCTTGCATTGTAATGGCATTGATGAGCTTGAGGTACAACTCTTCCGATTGAGTCATTTGTTATGATTTGAGTGTGTTCATATTGGTTCTTACTGGTGCGTGTATTATGAAAGATGTGATTTAGACTTGTATTGAGGTATCATATCATCAGAGTGGTGTTGGATTTGAGGTGATTGTTGGGTTCATTAATGAATACAGACAGATTTGATCTCATCTTGTTAGAAAGATAATATCAAGGTTTGACCCGAAAACCTGTTGTGATATCAGTCAAGGGAAGTGATTTCATGAATGGTTGATCTGAGAGATGATCACGGTTTACAACATGTTTCATTCATCGTTGGCAGTATAGGAAGTGTGGGAATAAGGCTTTAGGTAATAAAAGGCTCTCTGTCGGTAATTGGTTGCTGGGGACAACTGCTGCGAATAGAAGTTATGATTCTAAGTGTATGATTTTTAGAAAGTGTGACGTGGTTCTATGGTTTGGTTTATGGATTAAATGAACTGTGAAAGCTCGGCTGTATTGTGTTATCGGTGCTATGCAAGATAATGTGACGAGGGATCACCCCGGGTACATAGTAGGTAAGATCATTCAGCTACTGGTTGGCTTCTGGAACAACTCTCGATATACTTGAGGACGAGCGTTTGTTTAAGTTGGGGAGAATGTAATGATCCGACCCGTCGTTATGAGATTTACCACCCCGTTTTCCCCATTTTATGCTTCTACGTGTTTCATTATATGTGTTTGGAGAATTTGAAGTAATTCGGATAGAGTTTGATTAGAAATGAGGCAATTGCTCTCTTTAAGAGAAGGTTAGTTTGTAAAAGTCAACTGAAGGTTGACTTATGAGTTAGAAGGCTTGGAATGGATTTCTTACAATTTGACTAGTTTCGGGGGATGATTTATGACTTAGGAGAACAATCGGAAATGAATTTGGAGGTCCGGTGTAGAATTAGGCTTGAATTGGCTAAGGTTGGATTTTGACAAATTCCGGTTGATAGGTGAGATTTTGATCCGATGGTCGGAATGGAATTTCGAATGTTTTTCCAGCTTCGATATGTGATTTGTGATGTGTGTGCAAAATTCCAGGTCATTCGGACATCGTTTGGTTGGGTTTTTTATCGAATGCGAACTTAGGCTTGAATCCGATGAGAATTGATGATTTCTGTGTTGTTAGGTGTGTTTTGATGATTGTAACAAGTTTGGATGATGTTCCGGGATATGATGGTGCCTTTGGTTGAGTTCACCGGAGCCTCGGGTGTATTTTGGGTTGTGATCACGCTCTTATTTGATATTTCAATATCGTATCTTTAGACATAAAGGGATACCATATTGAACAAATGAGCTCCGATTACTGTTTTGAATGAAGAATTAGATCCATATCGTAATTATGGACCCATAGCAAAAAGAATCATCGAATTTGGACATCGTATGAGGAATTTATGGTCATTTTACTAAGGTTGCCCTAATTGTCAGGTTAATGATGAAATTGCCCCTGACGGCGTATTAAAAACCTGCACTATTTGCAAATCTTAAAACCTACATATCTCCTTTGTTATAAGGTCAAATTGAGTGATGCAAAAGCCTAAATTCATTATAATTTCACAAGAAATCCATTGGGAGCAGTAAAATGCGTGAACAGTATATCTATAATGAGCAGGTCGAGTTTTCTTCTAATTTTGGAACGGGAAGAAGCTTCTCAGCCAATTTTTTTAAGAGAGAATTCGTGGGATTTCATCATGTAAGAGTTCTTAGACTCAAATTATGTTTTTATGATGTAAAAACATAGATTAAACACTGAAAACTCAAGGATTTAAGGGGTAAAAATGGAGGTTAGGGCTTGAAACCTAAGAATGTATAAATTTGGAATTTGAGGGGTCAAACGGACTCTGATTTTGATAAAATTTATATGTAAGGACTCGTGGAGAGATGAGAAATCCGTTGGTAATTTTTTGAGAATTGGGCCTGGGGCTCGGGTTTTACCAACTTCGTCAATTTTAGTACTTTTTGAGTATTTTTGATTGGATTATGTTTCTTTGACCCATATTTATGTGTTCGCGGTGGTTATGGCTAGATTCGATGTGCGAGGAGGTCGATACGAAAGCAAAAGGCATTGCGGACGAGTCTACGACCAGTTAGAGGTTAGTAGTTGGTATATATAATGGCCTGAGGGTTTGAAACCCTGACTTATCACATTGTGACGCTATTTAGGGTGTGACTCGCATCCCATGGCAGGTGCGGGATTGGTTATGACTGGGGATTGTGACTTGGCCCATCCCGAACAAGAATAATACTATATTGGCAATTGAAACGCACCCTGTGTTGAATATATCTGGGCTTTATGCTATGTTTGGGGCCTTGTCCCGACCTGTAGTATCCTTAGGAGATAGGTATCATTGTTATAGCATAATTTGTAAAATCATTGATCTCAGCCCTGGGTTTAATCACTATTATGAAATGCTAAGTCACTTTTTCCTGAAAATTAAGTAATTAAAGCATTTTCCTTATTAATGAATTCAAAACTAGAAATAAATAAATTGAAACTGTTATGTGACTCATATGCATATTGTGGACTGAGTTCGGGCTGCACGCCATAGCAAATAATATGGATATTTGCGCTTGGGCTGAAGGAGCCCCTCCGAGTTTGTACACACCCCAGTGAGCGTCGTCGACGTTAAACGTATCGGGCTACACGCCGTAGCGGTCATATGCATTACATTGCATTTTTGTTATTAACTTCTGCTATCTGAGGTTTGCTGTTGTTGTTGGTTCGTAGTAAGGTATCAGACTATTAGACATAGCTTTACCTTGTGGCATTTCGTGAATTTCTTATCTTCGGCTATTTTATATGCTTTTCACTCATTGAGTACTTAGTACTTACCCCTACTCCCTGCACCTTTGTATGCAGATTCAGGTACGCCGGAGGTTTGGCCGAGCAGTCCCGTTTATTCAGAGTTATCCGAGTTGTTAAGGTAGTTGCCTGCATTCGTAGGACCCGGCTTCTCTTTTTATTCCAGTTTTATTTATATATACATTTTTCAGACTTGAGTAATTCGTCCAGATATTGTTATCCAGTTTTGTTTAAAGGCTCTAGACTCGTGACTCCAGATCTTTGGGAGTGTTGTTATCAATTTTCGCACCACTCATTATTATTATTCTATTATTATTACTGGATTAGTATTATAAACTATTACATTCTTCTTAAATTGTCGATTTCGGGACTTATTGTTGAATATGAAACGACTGTTGGTCTGGCTTGCTTAGCTTTAGGGTTGGGCGCCATCACGACCGGGTTTGGATCGTGACAATGCCGCGCAATATACTATGTCGATCGGGCTGCACGTCGCAGCGGTATAGTTATGGATCCGGTTATCGTGAGAAGTAAATGAGTTGTATACTGGATCAAAGGATTTTTCACTGACTTCTTCATTAAGTTGTTATTTTTAACTTTCTTACTGTTTTAATATAGAACTGCGTAGTATTTTTACGAGTTTTCTTTCCGTCAGTCATTATTTATTACTATTACTCATTGAGTCGGAGTACTCACTGTACTCCTTGCACCATGTGTGCAGATACAGGTATTCCAGAGGCACAGTTTAAGCTTTTTGCTGCTGTCCAGATTATCACCGGAGTTATCGAGGTAGCTACATGGCGTCCGCAGGACCCGATTTCTCCCCTTATCTATTTATTTTTTGCATTCTAGACTATTTTATACATAGGTTGCTACTTAGACTTGTATTAGAGGCTCTTTACTTGTGACACCAAATCAGTGGGATTTGTATTGGTATTTTTCTTGGTTTTCACACATGTTATCTACTGTTTCAGAGTTATAATCATGTTAATTTGGCATTTAAATCCTGTTAATTAATAATGAACTCTATATGAGGTATTGAGAGAGTTGGATTGGTCGGACTTGCCTAGCATTGTGTTGGACGCCATTACAATCGGGATTGGGATCGTGACAGGTCATCTCCAATCCTTGCCTCTATTTTCTCCTCCAAAGTGGAGTAAAGTTACTACAACCCTTATTTCATTTTTTACTCCAAAAAGGAATATTTATTTTATATTCATCTCTCTCTTTAATATTATCGTATTATCTTTATTTAAATATTATTTTCTTGTTTCTATTAAAGAAATTCTATCTCTTTATTTTATTTTATTATTTTTACATATTCATCACATATTTATTATTTGCACTATTTATTTTTTGAGATGATTATATTTTTTTACAATTATAACTTATAATAAAATTAACGTACAATTTTACATATATAATAAATGGACAAAAATTAATAATCAAAATTATAAACCAAAGTTAAGATGCAAAATTAATATTATAAGATATTATATAAATATAATTAGGTATATATAAATTGGTAAATTAAAAAAATTAAATAATAATAAAGTAATAGTGAATAAGATGAATCATGTCACTCTAAATTTGAAGTGACGCTATTTATCCCAATTTTGCAGCAACGTCCGAGACCAATTACTCTAAAAACTACCTTCATTATAGCAAATGCAGTAAGCTTCGAGATGCCCTAAGCAAAAATGAACCAGCATCCTCAGTCACATTCAACAGGATAATATTCAAGTATAAACAAATACTATTAAGAAAACCAACCTTTTTTTTAATGAAATAAAATAAATTATGAATTATGTGCAATATCTCTAAGTTCTTATTTTTGACTACTCTTTGTTTAACCAAAATATGAAATTTCGATTAAAACCAGAAAATAATAGAAAAATCGGATTAGTGATAATCAAGAGACCGAAAAATGTAGTAAGCTTTCAATAATTAGAATGAAGAGTAAAGAAAATATTGTATTTTAGTAGGCTTTCAATAGTTGCAATTTGTTTAAACAAAATATGAAATTTCGATAAAAACTAGAAAATAATAGAAAAATCGGGTTACTGATAATCAAGAGACAGAAAAATGTAGTAAGCTTTCAATAATTAGAATGAACAGTAAAGAAAAAAATTGTATTTCAGTAGGCTTTCAATAGTTGATCGTCCTCACAAATGGTACAACTTCCTCCATTTATAGCTCACCCTAGGTAGAAGAATAAACCTAGGCTCTAATGACATAATTATGAGGAATAAATGATATTAAATAGGTCGTTACACAATCATTCTTATTAAATGTAAATTCTTCAGCGTATCAGGTACGTAATGATTGAATTTGGACTTCTTTCTGCCTCAAGATCCATGCTTTAAATGCTTTTTGATATGTTGCTCTTGAATGTCTTGATTGATGCGAAAATCGTATCTACTTGCTCTTTGTATCCTTTATCTTTAGAATTACATTCCAACCCGCTCTAAATAGGTACAGGACTCGTAGTTGAATTACGTCCCGTATCTAATTTGTCTCCTTGCATTTATTTATTATTTTTTGGAATAATAACCTTTTGACCATTCCACGTGTCTTGCCACGTCATATATAAAAAAACTTTTTCCCAATACACCATGTCCCCCCACTTTTCATTTATTTATCATTTAAATATTTGGGAAGTGGATTCTCATTAAAAATGGAATTTTTGTCACAATAAATGCTATGTCAGTGTTGACGTTTCAATTGTCCCTTCCATTTAATGCATCACATATGTGTCACTTCTTCACTAGTTCTGCGGTTTTGCAGCCTTTTTCTTCACTATTCACGAAGTGATGTTTACCTTTATTATAGGAATTTCATCATTACTTTTATTATTTCACCAGTTGCTTTCCATATACTATTTCGATTTCTTCTTCTTATTATCTTTTTCATCAAGTGGCTCCTCACTTCTTCCTTCTGTTTTTCTTCTGCAAAAATTTATTGAACAATGGCATCTTCACATCCTACCCCAAAAAGAGTTCCCATACTCGATAGTTTTTCCAATGCTCCCGCTAGACATAGAAGAGGTGCAGTAAGCGTCCCTTGTGGTACAAGATCAACATGGGGTGGCATATCTTGTACTACCATCCCATCTATTTCTGGTACCTCTTCTAGAGGATATTTATCTAACAAATTTTTTTCTAAAGGAAAAGAACCTGTTGAACCCCTTCAGGAACCAACGGTAGAAGAAATTGTACCGTTAGATCTATATGTTGAGCATGACAAAGAATCTCTTTGGGAGCAAACGCTAAAATTGGAAAAAGTTGATAAATACCCCTCTTTAATTACTGAACCCCTGATCCCAATCGTTCGAAAAGATTGTCGTTGGAAAGATAGTACTCCCATAGTTATTCTCAACCCTAACCAGAGAATTTCTTCTTATAGAGCCGATTTTTCTTGTGTTTATACTTACCCTTTCACTCAAGGATTTACCCCTGCCATTGACGCAGTCATTCTTGAATTTTGTTGTTTCTTTAAAATCTGTTTAGCTCAAATTGGTCCCCTGGTACGGAGAGCAGTGGCATGCTTAAGGTTGATATCGACCAGAGCGGATGTGGATTTTACTTTTCCTCATCTGATTCACCTCTACCATCCCAAACTCTTTCGTAATTGAGTTTTTTCATTGTCTGCGAGAGGTAAGAGGGTTTTGATAAACCCTGAGGATATCAACGACCGTGGCTGGTACACATGGTTCGTAAGTGTTCCCACAATTGATTTGGTGGGTGGATCAAACATGCCTTTTCCGGAGAAGTGGAACATGACACGTAAGTATTTCATTTATTACCGTGTCTGTTTTTGATATTTTGATCTTTTATTTTTAAAGCATTTTTGTTTTGCTTTTTGATAGCTACCATGGGAGATGTGGAACTCGTCCCTAGCTTCCGTACCTAGGTAGATGCTATCTCGAAGGCCGCACCTATGTAAGCACGTACTTGGAAATCAATTTCTACCAAGCATGGTTGGAGAGTTAAAACTCATGGTATACATTTAGTATTACTTTTGCATAGAGTAAATTTTCTCTTTTTGTATATCCAATCTTATATCCTTCTTATTATCAGGATTTTCCAATCGAGGGATGTCAGCTGAAGTAGCTACTACCCTTAGAGCTTCTTCCAATGCTCCCTTAGCTCTAGGGAGGACACAAGATGTTCTAACAAAGAGGAAATCAATTGAAGAAGATTCTGATATTGATGAAGATGATGATACTTCTTTGACAGATCATCCTAGGTCTATGAGGCGTGTGATAGTTTTTGAGGATGATGTTGAAGCTTCTCCTGCTCGTACCTCCGAGCCCGTTACTATCATATCCGATGAAGAAACTATTCCAAATGACACTCCCTGAATCTACTCAACGCCTTTTCATTGAAGGTTTTGAGGGTGGTAATTTTGGTCGGGTTTTGGGGGAAACTCCTCTTTCAACTTTTGTTTTTGTTCCTCCTGTTTCTCCTATAACTTCAAGTGTTACTCTGACTACCATTTCCATTCCTATTTCCTTACCAACCTTTGCCCCCGTACCTGTTTCAACCTTTTTTAATTTTGTTGTTTTCACCTCATCTACCGTACCTCTTTCTATAGTTCCCTTTTCTTCTGTTAGTCATGTGGAAGAAAGTTCCAGCAACAGAAGCATGGCTATGAGGAGCGTGACACTTGAGGTTCCGGCTAACAGAAGTCTTTTGAGGAAATCAGGCAGGGCAGACATTTGGCTCAAACCCTTAATCAGGGCGAAGTAGAGATGAGGAAAAGGGACAGTCATAGCTGTTTGACTTTAATGAACGACATAGTTCATAGTACTTTGAAGGTATTTTTCTTTCCACCTCCCTTTTTAAAAAATTTTCCTTTTAATTTCTACTTATATATATACCCATTTTTTTACAGGCTAATCTTATAAGCACGGAACTTATGGGAAGAGTTTCTCTTTTGGAAAAGAAAGCTTGTGAAGCTGACTGAGCTATTCTTGAAGCTGAAAAGAAAGCTAGGGAAGCTGATATTAAAGCAAACAGTTGGCAAGAGCAACTGAAGAATGCTCAGAAAAAGATAAAGGATTTACAAGAGAACAATCACAATTTGGAGCAACAAAAACAAGCTTTAACTTCTGAATTAGACGGAGTCAAAGCTTCTTTCAGCAAGGTGGAGAAGGAAAAAGAGTACCAGGAATGTTCTTTTTTCGAGCAACTATCTAAGTCAAGTGAGGAGATTAGAGAACTTAAAGTTCTATTGAGCAAGAAAGAAGAATACGCGGGAGAGTTAGTACAAAACTTATCTCAGGCTCAGGCTGATTTGCAAGCTTCTTCTGATAAGGCACGTGCCTTAGAAGACTCTCGTGCCTCTCTTGAAGCCACCATTAATGCCACTTTGAATGAAAATCAAACATTGAAAAATGATATCACATTGTGGGAAAAGGACGATGCTCTTCTTGAGGAGAGTTTTGATTCGGAGGTGAGCTGGGCTTTCCTGAATTCTCGCCGTGATGCTTCAATGGAGGCTAGCCAAGAAGATTTTGATTTGCCATCAGAGTTAGCCAAGGTCTTAAATACCATTGAAATGACTCAACAACCAGTTGACTTTCCTTCTCCCATAGATGATACCACCGTGGCTGATGATCCCCCCCAATAATGGAGTTGCTTCTACTGAAGTTGACAATATTGTAATCCAAGCCCCTGAGGATCAGCCTATAGAAATCGAGGCTCCCGAGACTCCTGCTTCTCTTAACAATCCCAGTATCCCAACTGTTGTTACTTCCCTAGGAGTTGACTCAGTGCCTATAATTTCTTCAGACAAGGAAGTTATCTCAACAGCTACAGAAAAACCCACTCCTTCAGGAGCGAGTTGAGAATTTTAGTTTTTGAATTTTGAAGAATTTTATGGAATTAGTCCCCAGTTTACATTAATGAGGGGTTTGTAAAGATTTTCTATTTTATAAAGATTTTTTGTTGAATCTTTTTTAAGTCAAGAAGTTTTATAAGTACTCCTTTTAATATTATTCTTGCCTATTTTTTTATTTAGGACTTATAGAATTATTTAGCATTTTTATTATTTTTGAAAATGCTTTATGATCCATCTCATGGAATATCAACATGAGGTTTAAAAAAGAGAGGGCCATTTTGTGTATATCGACACTTAATGAAGAAGACGTCTCAACTTCATAATGGTGTTATAATACGATGAAAGAAATAGAAAACACATGTTTTTTGTATAAAATAACTTGGACAAGTTTTTATTCATGAACTTGAGCAAATTTTCGAATAATACATGTGTTGTGATATGTCTATAACTTCCTTGCTACTGTTTTTCGTGTAACAGATTTCTTAATATAAAATATACGAGGTTTTCTTTTATTACAACCTATTTTAGCACATAACCGTAACCCTATCTTTATATACTTAGAAAGGGTTTGGAAAGTGTTTACAACATTGAAAAATGTTTTATGTAAAGTAACATTGAAAACTGTTGTATACATATCTATTCACAGCCGAATCTTGATATATGGCACTTTGTAGCTGAATTTGATCCGCTTT
Source organism: Nicotiana noctiflora (assembly GCA_032618575.1). Lineage (NCBI taxonomy): Eukaryota > Viridiplantae > Streptophyta > Magnoliopsida > Solanales > Solanaceae > Nicotiana > Nicotiana noctiflora. Next base: position 111,094 of record JASVEL010014137.1, read on the forward strand.
TACTTGAACTCCCGTATCTCTTTTCCTTTACGGACCCGCGTCTATTTTTTTACACGAAGCTATATATATTGTATAGTCCCCCAAATGTTTGAGCGTTAAAGAATGAAGCCTTGAACACTTGGTTATTACTCATATGCTGGTCCTTTTCCTGAAACAGAAAATATGCGGGACTCGAAGGTATAATTTAACATGAAGACTGCCTACCCGTATGTATTTCCATCAGATTGATATAACCCTAGGCTTAGAACTTAAGAGTATTCTACTTTTCCATGCATGTTGTGTTTAATCATTTGGCACGGGTTAGGACTTTTGCCTAGCATCTAAAATTGTTAGTAAAATCTTAACAAATTAAAAAAAATTAACATGAAGAAACCTGAACATGTCCACCTCTTTTAAAGCATTATTTTTTCGAGCACAAAGTCCCTAGTTTTGAAGAACCTGGGATTTTATTGCTTTTGTTCTTTCCTGGCCATTACAGTCCCCAGTATTATATGACAAACTTGAGAGTTGTTCTTGGCCATAATCTGGTTTATACCAAGTTCCCGTTCCAAATATTTTTTGTATGAATCATCACTAAATAAGATTCATGTTCATGGGTTTTAAAATAGAGTTTCAATTTCCTAAATGCTATGATTAAAACTACTTTTTATGATTGTGGATATCATGTCTTAGCATCTAACAAAATATCACTTATATCACACATAGGAGATTGTTTACTCGAACTTAGAGAGTGCTTACCGTAACTTCAGATAATATTGTGCTTACTGTAGCTTTCGATAATAATAAATGGATAGCTTTTCAAGTACCTTTGGTCCTTCCAAGTTGACCTAATTTCTGAATTTTCTTCTTGCTTTACATAATCTCCTTCCTTACTTTTTATGGTTACGCAAGATGGACATCCGATGTTTTCCCTATTATTTCAACATGGGTCCAAACAAAACAATCTTCATTAGTTTTTAATAATTCAATTAACTTACCTATCATATCTGAACTCAAGTTGGCTGCCACGTGAATTTTTCGTTCAGGCCACTGTTCAAATAGTATCACAGGCACGAACTCCTTAGTTGATATTTTGATACCTTCTCCCTCCTCAGGTTTTTGAATTACACCAGATATTGAGTTAAAAACTGACTTTTCTTGATTACCTGGATGTTGATCCGAATTTCCTTCGATGTTGTATACGTCACATGTACTTGATACAACATTAACGCTATGGGATATATGTTGTTCCTCATGAATTTGGCGGATTCCCCATGGCGTTGGGAATTTCATGACTTGATGAAGGGTTGATGGGATAACGCCCATATCATGAATCCACGGTCTTCCCATGATTACATTATATGCCATTTCCACATTTACTACCTGAAATTTGGTATTTTTCTCAATACCCTCTGCAAAAGTTGTTAGGCTTACCTCTCCTCTAGTTACTATGCTGGAGTTATTGAATCCTGATAAAGTATGCGCCTTTGGAATCATCTTATCCTCCATTTGCATCTCCCGCAATACCCTTAGTAGGATGATATTTGTTGAACTTCACGGATAAATCAAAACTCTTTTTATTTTAATATCATGTACGAGTAAAGATATTACCAGCGCATCGTTATGGGGGTGATCACTCCTTCCATGTCTGCATCATCATAAGCGATAACTTTAGCTTCCAATGTCTAGCGTGTACGTTTCCCGGGCATGATTGGGAGTCTAGAAACTTTGTTGGAAGCTGGATATGCTACCTCACATATACCATCTCCCCCACTTATAACATTCACGGTTCTATTGGGTGACGGGGGTTTTGGTGGTTCTTGTCTATTTTTCATGTAGGCCTCCTTTCCTTTCTCACTAAATAACTCAGTGAGATAGCCCTATTTCAATAGATGATCTACTTCACTCTGTAAAAGTCAGCATTCTGATGTCTTATGCCCGTGATCATTATGAAATTCACACCAATGATCTGGATTCCGTTTGTTTGGATTTGAACGCATCTCCTTCGGCCACCGTACCTTATCCCCCATGCCTCGCAAAAATGCTACGAGCTCGGAGGTGGTAACATTGAAATTGTATCCAACGAATCTTGCTTTCAAACTTCCATCTACATCAAATGGCTCCTGCCTGTTTCTATCATTTCTAAATCTTGAGAAAGAACTGGATTCCTTGCTCCTTGATTTTTTATCATATCATTGATTTTCTTGTTTCGTTCTTGAATATTTTCTTGAAGGGCCCAAATATGGATTGTATCTATTCTTACTTGACCTCTTTTTGGTTTCGGACCTCTTAGATCTGCTCCTTGCATCACGGGAATGTTGGACTACGGTATCTTCTTCAATTTTGAGTTTTGTTGTTATAAACATCATTTCATGTAGTTGCAGGAAATTCATGAAGGCTATCTTTAAGCTTTCTTGTGGCCTCCGAGCTTTTGTCGTTCAAATTACTTGCAAAAGCTATTGCAGCCTAATTATCTGGTACCCGAGGAAAAGTCATTCGTTCACGTTGAAACCTATCAACGAAATCTCTGAGTAACTCCGTGTCTGATTGTTTAAGTTTTGAAAATGTCCTCCATTCTTTTTTCAACCTTTTGTGCTCCTGAGTGCGCTTTTATAAAAGAATCTGCAAGCTCAACAAAAGAATTAATAAAATTTTCAGGTAAGAGAGAATACCACGTTAGTGCTCCATTTGCAAGTGTCTCTCCGAATTTTTTTGACCAATAAGAACTCAATTTCCTGCTTGGTTAAAGCATTCCCCTTAACGCCCATAGTAAATGCAGTCACATGATCTCGAGGGTCGGTTATACTGCCATATTTTGAAATATCAGACATTTTAAACTTCTTTGGAATAGGAAGAGGAGCAGCACTTGGCTTCTAAGGTTGTTGAGAATATTTATCTGCATCAATCCCTTTGATTATTGGAGGAACTCCCGGTAGTTGCTCAATTCGTTTGCTTTGTTCCTTGAGTTGTGTCTGCAAGGTTAGTACCATATTTTGTAAATAAGAGTTATTTGCATTACGTGTATCCATTTCTCGTGGTCCACTAGGGGATCCTTCGTTTGTGCTATCGAGACCAGAACGAGGATTCTCCAGTGTATTGTTATTGGGAGTAGGAGTGAGTGGTGAAGAAGGCAACCGTCTAACTAAAGTTTGGAGAGCTTGATTAACTCGTGCATCAATTATCCTCTAAAGAGCTTGTTCTGGCCCTTCAATGTGTTCTGACTCCTCTTGTTCGTCAGCATGTGATATAGGTACAGGAGTACCCTCACGAGACTGGCGTGGAGAGGCTTGAGGGGAAGGAACTAAGTTATCATTGTTCAAATCCCCTTGAGCGTGAGGGATCTGGTTTTCAACAACATTGTTGTTGTTGTTGTTTGATATGATGTTAACCACAAGTAAAGTGTGTAAGCTTGGAAAGAATAGATTATGAGATTCCTGGTAACTAAACCAATTTGTTTAACCAAAATATGAAATTTCAATTAAAACAAGATAATAATAGAAAAATCGGGTTACTGATAATTAAGAGACCGAAAAATGTAGTAAGCTTTCAATAATTAGAATGAACGGTAAAGAAAATATAATATTTCAGTAGGCTTTCAATAGTTTATCGTCCTCATAAATGGTACGACATCCTCTTTTTATAGCTCACCCTAGGTAGAAGAATGAAACCTAGGCTTTAATGACATAATTATGAGTAATAAATGACATTAAATAGGTCGTTACATAATCATTCTTATTAAATGTCAATTGTTCAGCGTATCAGGTACTTGATGATTGAATTTGGACTTCTTTCTGCCTCCAGATCCATGCTTTAAATGCTTTTTGATTCGTTGCTCTTGAATGTCTTGAATTGATACGAAACTTGTATCTACTTGCTCTTTGTATCCTTTGTCTTTAGAATTACATTCCAACCCGCTCTAAACAGGTATGGGACTCGTAGTTGAACTACGTCCCGTATCTAATTTGTCTCCTCGCATTTATTTATTATTTTTCAGAATAATAATCTTTTGACCATTCCACGTGTCTTGCCACGTCATATATAAAAAACTTTTTCCCAATACACCATATAGTTGCAAGAAATTCGCGAAGGCTTTCTTTAAGCTTTCTTGTGGCCTCCAAGCTTTTGTCGTTCAAATTACTTGCAAAAGCTATTGCAACCCAATTATCTGGTACCCAAGGTAAAGTCATTCGTTCATGTTGAAACCTATCAACGAAATCTCTGAGTAACTCCGTGTCTGATTGTTTAAGTTTGAAAATGTCCTCCATTCTTTGTTCAACCTTTTGTGCTCCTGAGTGCGCTTTTATAAAAGAATCTGCAAGCTCAGCAAAAGAATTAATAGAATTTTCAGATAAGAGAGAATACCAGGTTAGTGCTCCCTTTGTAAGTGTCTCTCCGAATTTTTTGACCAATACGGACTCAATTTCCTGGTTGGTTAAATCATTCCCCTTAACGCCCGTAGTAAATGCAGTTACATGATCTCGAAGGTCGGTTGTACTATCATATTTTGAAATATCAGGCATTTTAAACTTCTTTGGAATAGGAAGAGGAGCTGGACTTGGCTTCCAAGGTTGTTGAGAATATTTATCCGCATCAATCCCTTTGATTATTGAAGGAACTCCCGGTATTTGCTCAATCCGTTCACTTTGTTCCTTGAGTTGTGCCTACAAGGTTAGTACCATATTTTGTAAATAAGAGTTATTTGCATTACTTGTATCCATTTCTCGTGGTCCAGTGGGGGATTCTTCGTTTGTGTTATCGAGACCAGAACGAGGATTCTCTAGTGTATTGTTATTGGGGGTAGGAGTGAGTGGTGAAGAAGGCAACCGGCTAACTAAAGTTTGGAGAGCTTGATTAACTCGTGCATCAATTGTCCTCTCAAGAGCTTGTTCTGGCCCTTCAAAGTGTTCTGACTGCTCTTGTTCGTCAGCATGTGATATAGGTACATGAGTACTCCCACGAGACTGGCGTGGAGTGGCTTGAGGGGAAGGAACTAAGTTATCATTGTTCAAATCCCCTTGAGCGTGGGGGATCCGGTTTTCAACAACATTGTTGTTGTTATTGTTTGACATGATGTTAACCACAAGTAAAGTGTGTAAGCTTGAAAAGAATATATTATCAAATTCCCGGTAACGGAACCAATTTGTTTAACCAAAATATGAAATTTCGATTAAACCGGAAAATAATAGAAAAATCGGGTTACTGATAACCAAGAGACCGAAAAATATAGTAAGCTTTCAATAATTAGAATGAACAGTAAAGAAAAAATTGTATTTCAGTAGGTTTCAATAGTTGATGGTACTCACAAATGGTACAACTTCCTCCTTTTATAGCTCACCCTAGGTAGAAGAATGAAACCTAGGCTTTAATGGCATAATTATGAGTAATAAATGAGATTAAATAGGTCGTAACACAATCATTTTTATTAAATGTTAATTCTTCAGCGTATCAGGTACTTAATGATTGAATTTGGACTTCTTTCTGCCTTCAGATCCATGCTTTAAATGCTTTTTGATCTGTTGCTCTTGAATGTCTTAAATTGATAGGTAACTCGTATCTACTTGCTCTTTGTATCCTTTGTCTTTAGAATTACATTCCGACCCGCTCTAAACAGGTACGGGACTCGTAGTTGAATTACGTCCCGTAGCTAATTTGTCTCATCGCATTTATTTATTATTTTTTAAAATAATAACTTTTTTACCATTCCACGTGTCTTGCCACGTCATATATAAAAAAAAACTTTTTACCAATACACTCTTACGAGTTGAAAGTCACCAATCCACAATTTGCATGATTGTGGAATTCAAGTCATAGAAGGACGATGTAAGTATATACTCCCTCCGTTTCAATTTATGTGAACCCATTTGACTGGGCACGGAGTTTAAGAAAAGAAAGAAGACTTTCGATCTTGTGGTGTAAAATGAGGCACCTTTATTTTGTGTGGCTATAAATCGTTGCATAAAGGTAAATTATTTCCAAATAAGGAAAGGGGTCATTCTTTTTGGCACGGACTAAAAAGGAAATAGGTTCACATAAATTGAAACGGAGGGAGTATTAAAATGATTAACCTCTCAAAATTATCTATTCTCCCAAAATTCATAATCTACTTTATTAAGTAAATTGAAACTTACTTCTAAACAATCGTTTACATCAAGATCTTCGCTTGTAGATATTTTCTTGAAACTTTAAATATAGTAACTTAATTTTAGTTTCAAAATAATAAAATCTCAGGAAATACTTTTTGAATATTTCCAAAATGTATCCATTTTCAGCAACAAAATCAATAAATTTGATATATCCCATAAATTATACAATTAACATATATAGAATATTACAACATGGAAATCTTTAGAAACTTTAACAGAGGAGGACACAAAGTAATTCCAACGGATTCAACTTTAACTCATATATATATATATATATATATATATATATATATATATATATATATATATATATGAAATTTCACAAGTACTAAGGTGTGAACCTATAATTGCAAAAGCCCAATGAATTCGACTATTAGAATATAATCTATATCTATATATATATAAAAGAGGGAAAACAAAGCTGACTTGGCACATCTCTTAAACTAGCATTGCCATTTATCTTTTTCTCATTTTTTCTGACATTTTCCACTTATTTCCCATTTTTCTTTTGTTAATAAGTACACATCTTTCAGTTAATATATATCTTCAAGCCGTTTTGTTCTTACGGAACAAATTTGTCCAAATGCATTTATGTATACCTGGATAACAACGTTTATTGAATAAGCCCAAGGGTCTACAACTGACCCAATATTTGTAACTGCACATTAAACATCTGTGTGAATACACAATTGTAACTGAAATAAAACCTGATGAATGGCTATAAAGGAATGCTATCATGAGGAAAGATATTTTTGTTTGAGAAAATGAGTAAGCCGAGGGACTTAAGGCGTTTGTATCTATTTGATTAAAATTTTACAGAGAAAGTTCCTAATGAATGGACTATAAATTCCATGTAAATACTTTGTCATCAGGTATGCTACTTTGATTTTCTTATATTCCAGCACTTAATATCATTCCTTATATTTTCTTTTTGCATGTGCTTTTTATCTTTTATAAGAGGTGGACGTTACACAGTTTTGAATAGTTGCTAGAGTACACTATTGATTAGATTAGATAGTTATAACTCCTTTTACTATTTATCTGGTTGACAATGTAAGATTAAGTAGAATCAGATAGCCCACATACCTCATTTTATTCATGTATGATCACCCTCTATTGTTTAATGTTATAAATTGCTTTCTATTAAATGAATGTAATTTATTAGCAGACAATTCTTCTTGATTTGTAACTTTTTTGCTTTTCTAGCGTAGCTATGGGATAGGAAAAATGAAAGCAAAATCAATCGCCCACATTTGCTTCACTAATACAGAGCCATGGCTGGAGAAACTGCAAACAAGAACCCGTAAGTGACTTCTAACTCATGGATGAAATGTTTCTTTGTTTATATGTTTGATAGAGATATGTCTTTATCAAATTCCTTTATTGCCTTCATACGTACTCAATAAGTGATATTTTTATTTTTATTTTTAATAATATAGAAATCCATTATAAATTGTATCTTTCCCTTTTCTTTTTTCCTTACCAAATTATATCTTCTTCTTTTTTTCTATTCAAATTGTAAGTGGCCACTAAACTATTTCCTCATACCTTAATCAAATTATTCTATCGTCTTTATTTATATTTTAATAAGTATCTTTTGCATTTCTTATAATATAGGAACGTGAATTTCGAGAGGGAGAAAGAAATAGACTGCCTATTTTTCGCGAGGAACATGTTTTAGCGGGACCGATGGTGGAAGAAATGTTGAAGATAGGGAATGAAATTGAGGTAAGTGATTTTGAGATGAGTAAAATATATAGGGCATAGACATGGATGCACTATTTTTTAACAGCAAAACCTGTATTCATTATCTTTTAATTAGATATATTTATTCTTGCCATATGTAAATAGATTTGTTTACACGTTGTTAGGGATGTGAATTGTTTATAATTTATTAGGAATGTAATGAGTACTGACTTATCGATATGCAAAGTGGGATCTATTTTTTCTTCTCTTGACCGGTGAAAAATCCTTAAGTTTGCACTATATTCACATGACCGGTAAAACTTATTATGGTAGTGAGTTTAGCGCTTCTATAGTCATTGCTCTCTTTTGGACTACTTATCTGATTATGATCAATTTATGTTAAGGGAGAAAAGAAGTTTCTTCATCTCTTAATAAATAATAAGATTTATTTAGTAAATATTAATAATATTTTTAAAAATATTATGACATATCTAATCAAATTTAATTTTTTTCTTTAGGACCGCGCGAAGCGCGGGTAAATTTACTAGTATAAACTAATTGAATTCATCAATTTTAAATCTAAAACCGCCACTGAGTATTAAACTTATTAATTTATAAAATTTTCTAACATTGGATTCGTAATATTCGTATTCTTTAGAAAATATCACCATTAACCAATAACTGTAGTGGCCAGAGATCTTGCATTCCGATCCTGGATGAGAAATCACCATATTAGGAAGCACTTTAGTTCTAATATGAAACTTTTACCGCCAATTTATATTTTATCAAATATCAATACAAATGTATCAGATACTATGGGCGTATTTGGTACGAATCAAAATATTTTCCATGAAAAATGAGTGAGTTTATTGATTATTTTGCCTTATTTGATTGGCGAAAGTCTAGAGATGGCAATGGGGCGGTGCGGGGCGGTTGCGGGGCGGTTGCGGGGCGGTTGCGGGGCGGGTTTATCCTTAACCCGCATAATGTTTAACCCGCCCCGCATAAACCCGCCCCGCCCCGCACCGCAAAATAAAAAAAATTCATTTTTCATTTTTTACAAGTAGTTTCTCTTTTAAAAAAAAACCTAAAAAAATTAATGATAACCTATTACCTTCTTTTCTAGGTAGTTTCACCTATGTCCATAATGTTTTAATATTTTATGAAATTTCAATTGAATTTTTTTAATATTTTATAAAATTTCAATTGTATTATTTATGGATCTATTAACATTATCAATAATGATCAGTCTGGTACATGTATCATGTATGATATATTTAAGTTAATTATTAGTATATACAAGAAAAAATCAAATTATTGAGAAATATGAATCAATCCTTAAAATAATTCATCTTTTACAAGGTGATATACACATACGTCATACGCAGACTGAGATAGTTAGGGAAGATCTACGATTACAAATATTTTTTAAGTTATATACTTATATGTTCATTTTCATATTAAACCGTTAAAAAAACATAAGAAATCTTTGGATTATGTTTATTCAAATTGTAATTAATTATTGAACATCAATTACTGTATGTCTTCTATTAATCCTGTTAGAAAATATTTTTTAGCATAGTAATTTGATTAGTAAGTTAATTATAATAATCAATTTTAAATATATCTTCTTAAAACTAGTATGCAATATTTCTACCGGATAGGCGCACCAATATTTTAATGCTCCAAAAATTGATAATATCCTAATATGTTGATAATGTATAACTAGGGTATATGATATTACCCACACATCTAAGCTTAAAAGAGCAAGAAAAGAGGAGATTAATGAATACAAAATTTAAAATTAAAATAAAGATATAAAGATAAGCAAGGGAAAGTTTATAAAACAGATTCTAATTAAGAAAGAAGATTGCAAAATACAAGAAAAGATTTAATCTTCTTTGACGAAAAGCAGCAAATGTGCGATGCAAGTATTACACAAATGCGTAACCCGCAACACCCCTGCAACCGCAATTAAATTTAAAAAATAATTCTTGAACCCGCCCCGCCCCGCCCCGCCCCGCATAAACTGAAAACCGCTCCGCCCCGCATAAGCTGAAAACCGCCCCGCCCCGCACCCGCCCCGCCCCGTTTGCCATTCCTAGGCGAAACACTTCCTTCTAAGTCCCCATGTTTTCTTGTCCTTCCCCCTCCCCCTCTTCCCCTCCCCTCCAACCACCAAATACCCGACGTTTTAAGAACTTATTTTTTTTCAACAAATTAGTTATACTTCTAAAATTTCACACAAACCCAAAAGAACTAATGTTATGCTTTACTTTTTTTTTTTATGTAAAACAATGTAGAAATTTATGCTCCTTAACTATAAAGAAAATATTTTTTTTTGGTGGAAAAAGAAATTTTACAACATAAAAATAAAGTAATCATTTTATTGAATAAAAGAAAATACTTTTTTATGTCATAAAAAGAAAATACTTATTTTGTTGAAGTGAAAAAAATATTTTTTTCTACATCACAAAAAGAAAATACTTTTTTTGCTCAAATTGTACATTATGAAAAAAAAAATTTATTTTGTTAAATTGAAAGAAAATAATTTTTCTACTTCATGAAAAGAAAATACTTTTTTTGTCAAAATAAAAAAAATATTTTTTTATATCTTGAAATGAAAAAAAAAATCATCTATAAACAAAAAACTATTCATATTATTTTTATCTAGGAATGGGGTGAGGTGGGGGGTTGGGGTCGTGATGGTAAGTGGAGGTGTGAGGGTATGTTGGTGGAGATGCGGAATAGGGTGAAAAATGTTTGAAAAAAGATTTTAAAAAATATTTTCCTTTATCTTGATTGAAAAAATTATTTTTCAAAATATTTAAGCAAATCAAAAAAATAAAAAAATATTTTCGTTGGTGCCCAACACAACCTATGTGTAAAACCAAAAGAGATGTCACCATTAAGGCATGCGTCATACTATCGTATAGCATATATGATGTAATTTTGAATCCACATTATGAGACCAATAGGTCAAATTTGGCAAACAAAACTGAAGGTGGCTGGATAAGATTATAAATGCTTTACCTAACTAGTACTATAAATTTAAATGACAAGTCAGTGTCTTATGTCCCGCAAGATTGTCACGGTCTATTATAACATTTGGAAGTTAATATTTTATTGGAAAATGTCACTTTCAAAATAATAGATGAAAAATATATTTTTTTTATATGTATAAATTATGTATATTAAACAAAAAAATATATAATTTTTATATATTTTTCACCACCAAATATAAATATATCTGACGCGAGCTAAAAGTGAAAAAAAAATTCATATTGTAACTATTAAAACCCATATAAAAAGTGGAAGACATCACTCTGCCTTAATACGACTTGTCACGGTCTAAAATAGTCTTGAGTATTTTAGTCCTTTATTTTTATTTCGATAAATATTTAACAAACTCTGATAGCGGGATTTAGCAAAAAATATGAGATAAAAAAAAAAAAGGAATAAGACAACTCATATGTGGAGGAGCAGATTTGTAATTTTTGATATTTCTGGTTATATCATTTTTTTTTTTACATTTCACATCTAATCTGTCACGACCCGGATTTTCCCCCAACATCGGGATCGTGATGGCGCCTACTCGTGGTAGCTAGGAAAGCCACTGTATTCATACTATCCTGTTTTTAACAAAATTTTAATTAAATAAATGCGGAATAACAAATCACACGGTGAAAATCATACTGAAATCCTCTACCAAAGACGTGGAGTCACCAACTCACAAACTACTATGGAATACTACACATAAAAGTCTGAAAGAAATATAACATAATTCTGTTTGTCTCGGAACAATGAGACTACAGCTATTAACATAAATAAAGAAAGAGACGCCGGGCCTGCGGACGTCTGCAAGCTACCTCGGTCTCAAATATGATCAACTCCCACGCAATCTATTTACTGCTGCTGTTGCTCCTGATCGTAACCTGGACCTGTGCAAAAACGCATAGAAGTGTAGCATCAGCACAACCGACCCCATGTGCTGGTAAGTGCCTGGCCTATCCCGGCGAAGTAGTGACAAGCCTAGGACCAGACACTCACGTAAACCTGTGCAATTCAATATATATATGTGTACCACAAAATAACAAGAAATAATCAAGTAATAACACAATAAGAAATATCTTAAAGAATTTAACAACTAACCACAATTAATAATTTCACAAAGAAAACAAAGTATAATGTAAACACGAATAATATCACTTCAAGAAATAGCAAGCAATTGCACGGCATCACCCTTCGTGCTTTTACTCTCATCCTCACCAAATAAACAAATAAAGTACACGGCATCACCCTTCGTGCTTTTACTCTCATCCTCACCAAACAAACAAATAAAGTACACGGCATCACCCTTCGTGCTTTTACTCTCATCCTCACATCCAAGTACGGCATGATCCTTCGTACATGGTTCAATAACATGGCACGGCATGATCCTTCGTGCATAATCAATAAATAAACATGGCACGGCATTAACCTTCGTGCATAAATAAATAAACATGGCACGGCGTCACCCTTCGTGCATTATCACTCTTCCTCACCCAAATAACAATCACAGTTAAGGGCAGAGAAAGAAACAGCAATTCATAAATCGTCCCATCAAGGGCAATCAATAATTATCTGCACAACAAGTCCCAACAAGGGAGAACAATAACAATTCACCTGTAATATATCTCAAAATATCATTTTCCAACGACTCGCGGTCATACTAGACGCCAGTGTATGGATGCTCGTCACCACAGCCCATACACCGCACTCGATCACATAACACATAACACATAATCCTATTCCCTCGAGCTAGGATAGAACAAACACTTACCTCGAAAGTTTACGAACGATTCAATCCGTAGCAATGCCTTTTCCTTTTGAATTTGACTCCAATCCAATCGTATCTATACACAATTGATTTAATATCATCAATTCTACTTAACAAACTAGTTCATATTGCTAAATATGGTTTTTTACAACATTCTGCCCGGAATAGTAAAAACCGACCCCGGGCCCACATAATCGAAACTCAAGTTTCGAACTAAAACAAGTTCACCCAATCTTCCATGAGTTCAAATATACAATTTGTTCTTAAGTTCGACTCCAAAACGAGGTCTAAATCGCAAATTCTTTGAAAGCCCTAACTATACCCATTTCTCAAATTTTCAACCAATTTATACATGTTTAAGCCTAAGGATTTGATTGATGTTGATGAAAAATGAAGAAAACGAGTTAACAATACTTACCCAATGAACTTTGATGAAGAGAATCGCTCAAAAATCGTCCAAGGAGCTGTGAAATAGAGAGTTGAACAGAGATGGGATTTTTATCCCGTTTCTGTTCTGTTTTGGGATTAAATTCACTGGGCGAAAATTTACTCTATGCGATCGCAGGGCCTGTGATGCGATCGCATAGAAGAAAAATGGGGACAGCAAAATTACTCTATGCGATCGCGGAGGTCTTATGCGATCGCATAGAAGGAAATAGATGAACTGAAATTACTCTATGCGATCGCAGGGAATGGTACGCGATCGCATAGAAGGAAATTCTGGGCCTCAATCTTACTCTATGCGATCGCGAAGGATAGTATGCGATCGCATAGGAGGAAAAGTGGAAGTTATGCGATCGCATGGGCTCTATTGCGATCGCACAGAAGGATTTTTGGGACCTCTAATCTTTGCTCTATGCGATCGCGGCCTCACCTATGCGATCGCATAGAAGAAAATCTCTGTGCAAAAATTGCAGAGTTTCTGCTGCAATTTCAAGTTCAAAACCATCACGTTACCTATCCGAAACTCACCCGAGCCCTCGGGGATTCAAACCAAATATGCACACTAACTCAAAAACATCATACGAACTTGTTCGCGCGATCAAATCGCTAAAATAACATCAAAATCAATGAATTGAGCCTTAAAACTCAAGAATTCTTTAAAATTTCATAATTTCCAAAATTTCCAATTTAAGGCCGAAACACGTCAAACGACGTCCGTTTTCAACCAAACTTTACAGGAAGCGCTTAACCAATATATATGACCTGTACCGGGCGTCGGAACCAAAATACGAGCCCGATACCAGTACCTTTTAATCAAAATTCAGTTTCATTTTCCTTAAACATTTTCGGAAAACAATTTAACAGAAAAATTCTTTTAACCGGGGTTCTAGACCTCGGATTTCAATTCCGGACATATGCCCAAGTTCCATATTTTTCTACGGATTTTATGAGATAGTCAAATCACGGATCCGGGTCCGTTTACCAAAAATGTTGACCAAAGTCAACCATATCAATATTAATATCAAAATTCTTCTACTTTTTCACATATTTCACATATTTCAACATAAATATTTTTCAGCTTTGTGCCCGGATTGTGCACGCAAATCGAGGCAACATAGAATGAGGTTTTCAATGCCTCAGAAGCTCGAAATGATTAATTAAATAAGTGATGACCCTTTGGGTCGTCACAATCTCTAGAACAACCATTCGTCCTCGAACGGACGAGAGAAGGAAGTACCTGAGTTGGGGAACAAATGAGGGTAGCGGCTCCGCATATCGGACTCGGACTCCCGGGTCGATGCCTCAGGAGGCTGACCTCTCCACTGAACACGCACAAAAGTATAACTCTTCGACCTTAACTGTCGAACCTGCCGGTCTAGAATGGCTACCGACTCCTCCTCGTAAGATAGATCATTGTCCAATTGGACAATACTGTAGTCTAACACATGTGTGGGATCACCGTGGTATCTCCGAAGCATAGATACATGAAAAACTGGATGCACGGCTGATAAGCTAGGCGGCAAAGCTAATCCGTAAGCCACCCCTCCCACTCTGTCTAGAATCTCAAATGGACCAATATACCTAGGGCTGAGCTTGCCCTTCTTTCCGAACCTCGTCACGCCCTTCATAGGCGACACCCGAAGCAATACTCGTTCACCAACCATGAAATCTACATCTCGCACCTTGCGATCCGCATAAGTCTTTTGCCTAGACTGAGCTGAACGCAATCTCTCCTGAATAGTCTTGACCTTATCTAAGGCCTCCCGAACTAAGTCTGTACCCAACAACCGAGCCTCTCCCGGTTCAAACCATCCAACTGGTGATCGACATCGCCTACCATACAACGCCTCATACGGAGCCATCTGGATGCTAGATTGGTAGCTGTTATTGTAGGCGAACTCTGCTAATGGTAGAAACTGATCCCACGAGCCTCCGAAATCAATAACACAGGCTCGAAGCATGTCCTCGAGAATCTGAATAGTCCTCTCGGACTGGCCATCCGTCTGAGGATGAAATGCTGTACTCAACTGAACCTGGGTGCCTAACTCCCGCTGGACCGCTCTCCAGAACCGCGAGGTAAACTGCGTTCCCCGATCAGAGATAATAGATACTGGCACTCCATGGAGACGAACAATCTCCCTAATGTAAACCTCCGCTAACCTCTCCGACGAGTAGGAGACGGATACTGGGATAAAGTGTGCTGATTTGGTCAGCCTATCAACAATGACTCAAATAGCATCAAATTTCCTCCGAGTCAAAGGAAGTCCAGTAACGAAGTCCATAGTGATCCGCTCCCATTTCCACTCGGGAATTTCAATCCTCTGGAATACACCACCAGGTCTCTGGTGCTCATATTTCACCTGCCGACAATTTAGACACCGAGCGACATACGCAACGATATCTTTCTTCATTCTGCGCCACCAATAGTGCTGCCGTAAGTCCTGGTACATCTTCGCGGCACCTGGGTGAATAGAATACCGCGAACTGTGGGCCTCTGCTAAGATCAACTCTCGAATTCCTTCGACATTGGGCACACAAACTCGACCCTGCAATTTCAATACCCCATCATCATCTAGATTTACCTGTGTGGCACCTCCCCGCTGTATTGTATCTCTCAACTCACGCAAATGAGGATCATCAAATTGCCTCTCACGGATACGCTCTAATAAAGAAGAACGAGCGACTGTGCAGGCTAACACCCTGCTAGGTTCAGAAATGTCTAATCTCGCGAACCGGTTGGCTAAGGCCTGGACATCTAGAGCTAATGGTCTCTGACTGACTGGAATATAAACAAGACTGCCCATACTGGCTGACTTCCTACTCAAAGCGTCAGCCACCACGTTTGCTTTTTCCCTGATGATATAAAAAGGTGACATCATAATCTTTCTGCAATACCAGCCACCTTCTCTGCCTCAAATTCAACTCTTTTGTTTAAACAAATACTGAAGACTCTTATGATCGGTGTATACTTCACATACTACACCATACAAATAATGCCTCCAGATCTTCAATGCGTGAATAATCGCCGCAAATTCTAGATCATGCACTCGGTAATTCTTTTCATGCATCTTCAGCTGCCTCGAAGCATAGGCAATAACCTTGCCATCCTGCATTAACACTGCACCAAGCTCTGTACGAGATAGCATCACAATAATCAGTATAAGGTCCCGCACTTGTGGGTAAAATCAATACCGGTGCTGTAGTCATGGCTGTCTTGAGCTTTTGAAAGCTCGCCTCACATTCATCCGACTATTCAAATTGAACACCTTTCTGTGTCAATCTGGTCAGTGGGGTTGCAATAGATGAAAACCCCTCGCCGATAATAACCCGCTAATCCCAAGAAACTCCAAATCTCTCTGGCTGATGTTAGTCTAGGTCAGTCCTTGACTGCCTCAATCTTCTTCGGATCAACCTGAATACCTGCTGCCGTCACAATATGACCCAGGAATGCAACTGAACTTAGCCAAAATTCACACTTCAAAATTTTTGCATATAGTTGGCTATCTTTCAGAGTCTGCAAAGTCACTCCGAGATGTTGCGCATGCTCCTCATGACTGCAGGAGTATGTCAATATGAAACAATGAAGACTACAACGAACAAGTCTAAATAAGGCACGAACACACTCATGCGTATGCACATATCCATGACTCTGAAGTCTGGCCATAAGAGTTATTCTTAAATTACAACATTGTCAATTAACCCTGTTATCAAATACCTTATTCTACAAATCCCACTTTACTCAGAATGAGGTATGGTGACCTCGTGATTATTTTCCCGAATTAATGCGTCATATTTATCCTTACCTGGTGCTCGTCTCAAAGGCTAAGCTCAACGGTTTCAAAATAGAAATGGCTAATATGAATAGAAACTATACAAGAATTGTTAAATAGTCCTAACGGACATGACTCTTATTTACGAATGCGATACGAAAGTATTAATTCATAAAAGAAGAATTTTAAACACATAAACTCTTACTACCAGGACCCAGTCCTCATATGATATCCACCGCAGCTTGAAGTTCGGCTTAGAAATATTTCACATTATGCCAAAAATTGGAGGATCTCATCCTCAACTCTGAATCACAGTGCTTGCACATCATATAATCTGAAATTTTTCATTTCATTTCTTTCTTCCTTTCAATAATTGTCAGTCAAAGATAATCACGACATAAAATGAACCCTCATACTGATAGGGCACACAATTAACGATTAAAATTAGTTATTCCGAGAATTATATCAAAACATATTGTAATAAGTAATATAAAGTCACTCTTAGTCTCATGGATATTTAGTAACTAACACCTAATAATAGGGATGTCTATCCTCATGTAATATCTCAACGGGAGTATTTCCCTAAGTAGTATGACTACGATGCTCGCTCATGAATGGAGCATGTTAAACAGACTCGCCTAAATTTTCTTTCAAAAACCAAATCAAATTAAGGGAAAATTATTTGTTTATAACAATCGGAATTACACACGTGATGACGCCATCTGGTGTAATGACCTCCCTCATACCATAAAAAGTATATCAATGGTTAGGTCTCCACCTCTAGGATTTTCACCTCCACCTCTAACATCCTGACCTATACATCTGGCTGGCCATGTAGGATAAATATTAACTGCAATGGAGCGTGTAGCCTGAGTGCTTTCCTAAAATTATATTTCTCCAAAAATTCCACATTCACGGCAATTCCTTTAAGGCTCAGTTAACTTGTTGTTCATGACAATATATATTCGAACACAGTCATTGTGACTTGGTACAACCGTTCAGATCACACATACTACATATTGCAGAGAATCTCGGGGGTGACGTCTTCGGAACATTTTCTTAAAATAGAGTTTAGTAGATAGCGTTGCGTTGGCCGGCTTGCCCTCTTCGTAGGCTTGTCACAAACATTGACGGCCAATTCTTAACACTGCTGAGCTACCCCATTTACTCATATACTCTTCGTCATTCTCTGGGGGCGATCCTTACCCCATGAAAAGAACCAACCTTAAATATGTATAAATTATTTGGAGGACATTTCCATACCATATATATACATTCCAATAACTCATCATATTTGTCCTTCACAACTCCAACACATCGACCGGACGTCAAGGTCCGTTGAAACCCAACACGATTTATTAGGTGATCTCCCGATATAATTGCGTCTTCCGTTGGGACCATAACTTGTGTGGTAAATACATTATCTTCCCACTACTTCTGTGTGCCTTCCGTAGCACAATAAAATGAACTCCTCGCATTCGACTATTCCCACGTTCTGTAATTCCTCATAAGAACTGTCAAGCACAATCTCGTGGGTTCTCAAAAGATGCACCGCTGAAGGTGGCAGCGAAGACTTTGGTGAAACTTGTCCTCCGTAAAACTTTTGAAGGAATAGTTGATCTATCACCAGCCTGTGCCATTGTTCGGTTGGATAAGCGGTACGTGACTACGCCATTCGTGGGAAGACAAGAGTGGAAATTTAACTTAACACTTTGAAGAACAAATTCGCACGATAAGAAAGAACAAATGAGAGACTCTTTCCTAACTCAATATACTCTGGAGGACAAGTACAGACGTCTCCGTACCTACCTCTCAAACTCTACTAAGCTTGTTCGTGAGTGGTGAGACCTATGTAACCTAGAGCTCTGATACCAACTTGTCACGACCCGGATTTTCCCCCAACATCGGGATCGTGATGGCGCCTACTCGTGGTAGCTAGGCAAGCCATTGTATTCATACTATCCTGTTTTTAACAAAATTTTAATTAAATAAATGCGGAATAACAAATCACACGGTGAAAATCATACTGAAATCCTCTACCCAAGACGTGGAGTCACCAACTCACAAACTACTATGGAATACTACACATAAAAGTCTGAAAGAAATATAACATAATTCTGTTTGTCTCGGAACAATGAGACTACAGCTAATAACATAAATAAAGAAAGAGACGCCGGGCCTGCGGACGTCTGCAAGCTACCTCGGTCTCAAATATGATCAACTCCCACGCAATCTATTTACTGCTGCTGCTCCTCCTGATCGTAACCTGGACCTGTGCAAAAATGCACAGAAGTGTAGCATCAGCACAACCGGCCCCATGTGCTGGTAAGTGCCTGGCCTATCCCGGCGAAGTAGTGACAAGCCTAGGACCAGACACTCACATAAACCTGTGCAATTCAATATATATATGTGTACCACAAAATAACAAGAAATAATCAAGTAATAACACAATAAGAAATATCTTAAAGAATTTAACAACTAACCACAGTTAATAATTTCACAAAGAAAATAAAGTATAATGTAAACACGAATAATATCACTTCAAGAAATAGCAAGCAATTGCACGGCATCACCCTTCGTGCTTTTACTCTCGTCCTCACCAAATAAACAAATAAAGTACACGGCATCACCCTTCGTGCGTTTACTCTCATCCTCACCAAACAAACAAATAAAGTACACGGCATCACCCTTCGTGCTTTTACTCTCATCCTCACATCCATAGTACGGCATGATCCTTCGTACATGGTTCAATAACATGGCACGGCATGATCCTTCGTGCATAATCAATAGATAAACATGGCACGGCATTAACCTTCGTGCATAAATAAATAAACATGGCACGGCATCACCCTTCGTGCATTATCACTCTTCCTCACCCAAATAACAATCACAGTTAAGGGCAGAGAAAGAAACAACAATTCATAAATCGTCCCGTCAAGGGCAATCAATAATTATCTTCACAACAAGTCCCAACAAGGGAGAACAATAACGATTCACATGTAATATATCTCAAAATATCATTTTCCAACGACTCACGGTCATACTAGACGCCAATGTATGGATGCTCGTCACCACAACCCATACACCGCACTCGATCACATAACACATAACACATAATCCTATTCCCTCAAGCTAGGATAGAACAAACACTTACCTCGAAAGTTTACGAACGATTCAATCCGTAGCAATGCCTTTTCCTTTTGAATTTGACTCCAATCCAATCGTATTTATACACAATTGATTTAATATCATCAATTCTACTTAACAAACTAGTTCATATTGCTAAATATGGTTTTTTACAACATTCTGCCCGGAATAGTAAAAACCGACCCCGGGCCCACATAATCGAAACTCAAGTTTCGAACTAAAACAAGTTCACCCAATCTTCCATGAGTTCAAATATACAATTTGTTCTTAAGTTCGACTCCAAAACGAGGTCTAAATCGCAAATTCTTTGAAAGCCCTAACTATACCCATTTCTCAAATTTTCAACCAATTTATACATGTTTAAGCCTAAGGATTTGATTGATGTTGATGAAAAATGAAGAAAACGAGTTAACAATACTTACCCAATGAACTTTGATGAAGAAATGCCTCAAAAATCGCCTAAAATGCTGTGGAGAAGAGAGTTGAACAAAAATGGGATTTTTATCCCGTTTCTGTTCTGTTTTCTGTCTTAAATTCACTGGGCGAAAATTTACTCTATGCGATCGCAGGGCCTGTGATGCGATCGCATAGAAGAAAAATGGGGACGGCAAAATTACTCTATGCGATCGCGGAGGTCTTATGCGATCGCATAGAAGGAAATGGATGAACTGAAATTACTCTATGCGATCGCAGGGAATGGTACGCGATCGCATAGAAGGAAATTCTGGGCCTCGGTCTTACTCTATGCGATCGCGAAGGATAGTATGCGATCGCATAGGAGGAAAAGTGGAAGTTATGCGATCGCATGGGCTCTATTGCGATCGCACAGAAGGATTTTTGGGACCTCTAATCTTTGCTCTATGCGATCGCAGCCTCACCTATGCGATCGCATAGAAGAAAATCTCTGTGCAAAAATTGCAGAGTTTCTGCTGAAATTTCAAGTTCAAAACCATCCCGTTACCTATCCGAAACTCGCCCGAGCCCTCGAGGATTCAAACCAAATATGCACACTAACTCAAAAACATCATACGAACTTGTTCGCGCGATCAAATCGCTAAAATAACATCAAAATCAATGAATTGAGCCTTAAAACTCAAGAATTCTTTAAAATTTCATAATTTCCAAAATTTCCAATTTAAGGCCGAAACACGTCAAACGACGTCCGTTTTCAACCAAACTTTACAGGAAGCGCTTAACCAATATATATGACCTGTACCGGGCGTCGGAACCAAAATACGAGCCCGATACCAGTACCTTTTAATCAAAATTCAGTTTCATTTTCCTTAAACATTTTCGGAAAACAATTTAACAGAAAAATTCTTTTACCGGGGTTCTAGACCTCGGATTTCAATTCCGGACATATGCCCAAGTTCCATATTTTTCTACGGATTTTCTGAGACAGTCAAATCACGGATCCGGGTCCGTTTACCAAAAATGTTGACCAAAGTCAACCATATCAATATTAATATCAAAATTCTTCTACTTTTTCACATATTTCACATATTTCAACATAAATATTTTTCAGCTTTGTGCTCGGACTGTGCACGCAAATCGAGGCAACATAGAATGAGGTTTTCAATGCCTCAGAAGCTCGAAATGATTAATTAAATAAGTGATGACCCTTTGGGTCGTCACATAATCTAACAATAAATGTTCATTAAATGCTTGAGGGAGACCAAAAAAGTTCACTTTTGACAAATTTAAAGGAAAAATTACTCAAGAATATATTTAAAGGACTATTGTAAATCTTCCTCAAACGTTAGGGACCATTTTCGTTATTTCCTTGAGTTGCGATCAGGGGCGGAGCCACAGTGTTGGTTGTGGTTGCAGCCGAGCCCGGTATCTTTTGTTCAAACTATGTATTTTTATTAATAAATTCAATAAATATATATAAATTATTAATTTGGAATCCAGTAACTTAAAAAATTTATAATCTCGAACTCATAAATTCTAGCACCGTGATTGTGACTAACACCCAATGGACTCGTTCTTTACCAAGTAAGTTATAGTTCATTTATGCAAATCAAAGGCACTTATCAAATGACTTAACTCGTTTGTATCAAACCAACTCATTGAAGCAAACAGAATAAGTGTAAAGACATGTGTTATGTAGTTTTTAGATAAGTGTAAATATCGGATACTCGGTATATAGTGATAAAAGTATATGTAAAGTTGTGTTATGTATTTACTAGATAAATATAAATATCGGATAAAGTTGTTTCCCAGTAATATTCTTAAGACAGGTTATAAAAAGAGAAGTTTTATTTTGTACCTCATACAACTGACATCAGTTGTGTGAGGCTTCTTTTTGTCTTATAAATTTGTGGACCCCGATCTTACACTTTTGGCTCCACAAAAATGTGAGACAAAAATGATACCTCATATAATTAGTGTAAGTTGTATAAGACACAAAATAAAATTTTCCTCATAAAAAGGTCACAAATACTTTCACTAATTAAGATTTTAGAGCAATTCAACAATTTTTACGTTATACATACGATATGACGAAGAATTTTGAATGTATAATAAGAGCTTATTGATGTTTGGCTTAAAGTAGGCATATATTTACATATATTGTCTCGCATCGTGCTCATGTCTCGTACATTTTAGATGTATAATATAATAATTTGTGCTAATTTATGGTACTTCTATATTATTCAGATGTTATTTGGTACGAAAGTGCGCGAATATGAGCAAAAATAAGAAGAAAAGGCAAAAGTGCACATTTGAGGGCCAAAGATAGCGTCGGGCTCTACGTGTGGCGCTCAAAATAGAATGATGAAAAGTTGAGCGCCATGGCCAGGGCCAGGGCCCCACGCTGCCCAGGACGCTCAAAACGCGAATATGTTCTATTTCGATCGGGACTCGGTTATGTCACGACCCGGATTTTCCCCCAACATCGGGATCGTGATGGCGCCTACTCGTGGTAGCTAGGCAAGCCACTCTGTATTCATACTATCCTGTTTTTAACACAATTTTAATTAAATAAATGCGGAATACTTTATCGAAATGGAAATAACAAATCACAAGGTGAAAATCATACCGAAATTCTCTACCCAAGACGTGGAGTCACCAACTCACGAACTACTATGGAATACTACACATAAAAGTCTGAAGGAAATATAACATAATTCCGTTTGTCTCGGAACAAAGAGACTACAGATAATAACATAATTAAAGAGAGAGACGCCGGGCCTGCGGACGTCTGCAAGCTACCTCGGTCTCAAATATGATCAACTCCCACGCAATCAATTTACTGCTGCTGCTGCTCTTGATCGTAACCTGGACCTGTGCAAAAACGCACAGAAGTGTAGCATCAGCACAACCGACCCCATGTGCTGGTAAGTGCCTGGCCTATCCCGGCGAAGTAGTGACAAGCCTAGGACCAGACACTCACATAAACCTGTGCAATTCAATATGTATATGTGTACCACAAAATAACAAGAAATAATCAAGTATAAACACAATAAGAAATATCTTAAAGAATTCAACAATTAACCACAGTTAATAAATTCACAAGGAAAAACAAAGTATAATGTAAACACAAGTAATATCAATTCAAGAAATAGCAAGCAATTGCACGGCATCACCCTTCGTGCTTTTACTCTCATCCTCACCAAATAAATAAATAAAGTACACGGCATCACCCTTCGTGCTTTTACTCTCATCCTCACATCCATAGTACGGCATGATCCTTCGTACATGGTTCAATAACAGGGCACGGCATGATCCTTCGTGCATAATCGATAAATAAACATGGCACGGCATTAACCTTCGTGCATAAATAAATAAACATGGCCCGGCATCACCCTTCGTGCATTATCACTCTTCCCCACCCAAATAACAATCACAGTTAAGGGCAAAGAAAGAAACAGTAATTCATAAACCGTCCCATCAAGGGCAATCAATAATTATCTTCACAACAAGTCCCGACAAGGGAGAACAATAACAATTCATATGTAATATATATCTCAAAATAATCATTTTCCATCGACTCACGGTCATACTAGACGCCAGTGTATGGATGCTCGTCACCACAGCCCATACACCGCACTCGATCACATAACACATAACACATAATCCTATTCCCTCAAGCTAGGATAGAACAAACACTTACCTCGAAAGTTTACGAACGATTCAATCCGTAGCAATGCCTTTTCCTTTTGAATTTGACTCCAATACAATCGTATCTATACACAATTGATTTAATATCATCAATTCTACTTAACAAACTAGTTCATATTGCTAAATATGGTTTTTACAACATTCTGCCCGGAATAGTAAAAATCGACCCCGAGCCCACATAATCGAAACTCAAGTTTCGAACCAAAATAAGTTCACCCAATCTTCCATGAGTTCAAATATACAATTTGTTCTTAAGTTCGACTCCAAAACGAGGTCTAAATCACAAATTCTTTGAAAGCCCTAACTATACCCATTTCTCAAATTTCCAACCAATTTACACATGTTTAAGCCTAAGGATTTGATTGATGTTGAAGAAAAATGAAGAAGACGAGTTAACAATACTTACCCAATGAACTTTGATGAAGAAATGCCTCAAAAATCGCCTAAAAAGCTGTGGAGAAGAGAGTTGAACAGAAATGGGATTTTTATCCCGTTTCTGTTCTGTTTTCTGACTTAAATTCGCTGGGCATAAATTTGTTCTACGCGATCGCGTGAATTGGGTCGCGATCGCGGAAGGAAAATATTCAACACTACGCGATCGCGTGGACAGTGCTGCGATCTCGTAGAAGAATTTCGCTGGGTGGCTCATTTGTACTACGCGATCGCGTAAAAAGGGTCGCGATCGCGTTGAAAGAGAACGGAAAGCTACGCGATCGCGTGCAGACGGCTGCGATCGCGTTGAAGAAGGACAGAAAGCTTCGCGATCGCGTGCAGACAGTTGCGATCGCGTTGAGTAATGTGACAAGGCAGTGCGATTGCGTGTACAAGGCCGTGATCGCGTAGAGTAAAATGTCTGTGTAAAAATTGCAGAAAATCTGCCAGTTTTCTAAGTCCAAAAACACCCCGAACCACCTCCGAAACGCTCCCGAGCCCTCGGGGCTCCAAACCAAATATGTACACTAACTCAAAAACATCATACGAACTTGCTCGCGCGATCAAATCGCTAAAATAACATCAAAATCAATGGATTGAGCCTTAAAACTCAAGAATTCTTTCAAATTTCATAATTTCCAAAATTTCCAATTTAAGGTCGAAATGCGTCAAACGACGTCCGTTTTCAACCAAACTTTACAAGAAGCGCTTAACCAATATATATGACCTGTATCGGGCGTCGGAACCAAAATACGAGCCCGATACCAGTACTTTTTAATAAAAATTCAGTTTCATTTTCCTTAAACATTTTCAGAAAACAATTTAACAGAAAAATTCTTTTACCGGGGTTCTAGACCTCGAATTTCAATTCCGGGCATATGCCCAAGTTCCATATTTTTCTACGGATTTTCTGAGACAGTCAAATCACGGATCCGGGTCCGTTTACCAAAAATGTTGACCAAAGTCAACCATATCAATATTAATATCAAAATTCATCAACTTTTTCACATTTTTCACATATTTCAACATAAATCTTTTCCAGTTTTGTGCCCGGACTGTGCACACAAATCGAGGCAACTATAAATGAGGTTTTCAAGACCTCAAAAGCTCGGAATAATTAATAAAACAAGTGATGACCCTTTGGGTCGTCACAATCTCCACCTCTAAAACAATCGTTCGTCCTCGAACGGACAAAAGAAAGAAGTACCTGAGTCAGGGAACAAATGTGGGTAGCGGCTCCGCATATCAGACTCGGACTCCCAGGTCGATGCCTCAGGAGGCTGACCTCTCCACTGAACACGCACGGAAGGATAACTCTTCGACCTCAGCTGTCGAACCTGCCGGTCTAGAATGGCTACCGGCTCCTCCTCGTAAGATAAATCATTGTCCAATTGGACAGTACTGAAGTCTAACACATGTGTGGGATCGCCGTGGTATCTCCGAAGCATAGATACATGGAAAACTGGGTGCACGGCTGATAAGCTAGGCGGCAAAGCTAATCTGTAAGCCACCCCTCCCACTTTGTCTAGAATCTCAAATGGGCCAATATACCTAGGGCTGAGCTTGCCCTTCTTCCCGAACCTCATCACGCCCTTCATAGGCGACACTCGGAGCAATACTCGTTCACCGACCATGAAATCTACATCTCGAACCTTACGATCCGCATAAGTCTTCTGCCTGGACTGAGCTGAACGCAATCTCTCTCGAATAGTCTTGACCTTATCCAAGGCCTCCTGAACTAAGTCTGTACCCAACAACCGAGCCTCTCCCGGTTCAAACCATCCGACTGGTGATCGACATCGCCTACCATACAACGCCTCATACGGAGCCATCTGGATGCTAGATTGGTAGCTGTTATTGTAGGCGAACTCTGCTAATGGTAGAAACTGATCCCACGAGCCTCCGAAATCAATAACACAGGCTCGAAGCATGTCCTCAAGAATCTGAATAGTCCTCTCGGACTGGCCATCCGTCTGAGGATGAAATGCTGTACTCAACTGAACCTGGGTGCCTAACTCCCGCTGGACCGCTCTCCAGAACCGCGAGGTAAACTGCGTTCCCCGATTAGAGATAATAGATACTGGCACCCCATGGAGACGAACAATCTCCCTAATGTAAACCTCCGCTAACCTCTCCGACGAGTAGGAGACAGATACTGGAATAAAGTGTGCTGATTTGGTCGGCCTATCAACAATGACCCAAATAGCATCAAATTTCCTCCGAGTCAAAGGAAGTCCAGTAACGAAGTCCATAGTGATCCGCTCCCATTTCCACTCGGGAATTTCAATCCTCCGGAATACACCACCAGGTCTCTGGTGCTCATATTTCACCTGCCTGACAATTTAGACACCGAGCGACATACGCAACAATATCTTTTTTCATTCTGCGCCACCAATAGTGTTGCCGTAAGTCCTGGTACATCTTCGCGGCGCCTGGGTGAATAGAATACCGCGAACTGTGGGCCTCTGCTAAGATTAACTCTCGAATTCCTTCGACATTGGGCACACAAACTCGACCCTGCAATTTCAATATCCCATCATCATCTAAATTTACCTGTGTGGCACCTCCCCGCTGTACTGTATCTCTCAACTCACGCAAATGAGGATCATCAAATTGCCTCTCACGGATACGCTCTAATAAAGAAGAACGAGTGACCGTGCAGGCTAACACTCTGCTAGGCTCAAAAATGTCTAATCTCACGAACCGGTTGGCTAAGGCCTGGACATCTAGAGCTAATGGTCTCCGATTGACCGGAATATATGCAAGACTACCCATGCTGGCATACTTTCTACTCAATGCATCGGCCACCACATTGGCCTTACCCGGGTGATATAATATAGTAACATCATAGTCTTTTAGCAACTCTAACCATCTCCGCTGTCGTAGATTCAACTCCTTCTGTTTGAACAAGTATACTGTAGGCTTTTGTGATTAGTGTACACCTCACATGTCACACCATATAGATAATGCCTCCAAATCTTTAAGGCATGAACCACTGCTGCTAACTCAAGATCATGAGCTGGATAATTCTTCTCATGTATCTTTTAGCTGTCTCGAAGCATAAGAAATAACCTTACCATCTCGCATCAATACCGCTCCAAGCCCCGTACGAGATGCGTCACAATAAACTGTATAAGGCCCCGTACCCGTAGGTAGTATCAACACCGGTGTGGTGGTCAAGGCTGTCTTCGAGCTTCCGAAAGCTCGCCTCGCACTCCTCCGACCACTGGAACTGGACACCCTTCTGGGTCAACCTGGTCATCGGGGCTGCAATAGAAGAAAACCCCTCTACAAAACGACGGTAGTAACCTGCTAATCCCAAGAAACTCCGGATCTCAGTCACTGAAGCTGGTCGAGGCCAATTCTGGACTGCCTCAATCTTCTTTGGGTCTACCTGAATACCTTCCACGGATACAATGTGACCCAGAAATGCTACCGAACTCAGCCAGAACTCACATTTAGAAAATTTGGCATATAGCTGGTTATCTTTCAGAGTCTGAAGAACCACTTTGAGGTGCTGCTCGTGCTCTTCCTGGCTGCGGGAGTACACCGGGATGTCATCTATGAAGACTATCACGAACGGATCTAAGTAAGGCCTGAATACCCGATTCATCAACTCCATGAATGCTACTGGGGCATTGGTCAACCCGAAGGACATGACCAAGAACTCATAATGCCCATATCTAGAGCGAAAGGCTGTCTTAGGAATGTCAGTCGCCCTGATCTTCAACTGATGGTAGCCTGACCTCAAGTCTATCTTAGAGAATACCCTCGCTCCCTGGAGCTGGTCAAACAAATCATCAATCCTCGGCGGTGGATATTTATTTTTGATAGTCACCTTGTTTAACTGCCGGTAATCAATACACATCCGCATCGAGCCATCCTTCTTCTTTACAAATAATACAGGTGCTCCCCAGGGAGAAACACTGGGCCTGATAAAGCCCTTCTCAAGAAGATCCTGCAACTGATCTTTCAACTTTTTTAGTTCCGGCGGGGCCATACGATAGGGTGGAATAGAGATGGGCTGAGTACTCGGTGCCAGATCAATACAGAAATCAATATCCCTGTCGGGTGGCATGCCCGGCAGGTCTGAAGGAAAAACCTCCGGAAACTCCCGTGCGATAGGGACCGACTCAATGGAAGGAACTTCTGCGCTGGAATCACGAACATAAGCCAAATAAGCTAGACACCCCTTCTCGACCATACGTCGAGCCTTAACATAGGAAATAACGGTGCGAACGGAGTGGCTTGAGGTACCTTTCCACTCTAGTCGGGGTGATTCTGGCAAGGCTAAGGTCACCGTCTTAGCATGACAATCAAGAATAGCATGGTATGGGGACAACCAGTCCATCCCCAATATGACATCAAAATCTACCATATCCAAAAGCAACAGATCAACACGGGTCTCAAGACCCCCAAATATAACTACGCACGAACGATGAACCCGATCGACTACAATGGAGTCACCCACTGGTGTAGCCACATAAGCTGGAATATCCAGAGCATAGCTGGGCACGGCCAAATACGGTGCGAAGTAGGAAGACACATAGGAATATGTAGATCCAGGGTCAAATAATACTGAAGCACCTCTGCCACACACAAGAATAGTACATGTAATCACGGCATCTGATGCCTCTGCCTCTGGCCTGGCTGGTAAAGCATAGAATCGGGGATCTGCACCTCCCCTCTGAGCTGCGTCTCTAGGACGACCATCAACCGGCTGACCTCTACCTCTGGCTGGACGGTCTCCACCTCTACGGTCTCGACCTCCACCTCTATAATCTCTACCCCCGCCTCTGGCTGGCTGGGTAGGCCGAGGGTCAGCTGGGGCCCGAATCATAGGACGAGGACCTCGCTGCTGAGAGTTGCCCGCTGCTAAAGGGCAATACCTAATAAAATGACCTGGGTCACCACAACCGTAGCAACTCTTAGACTGATAGGGCTGCTGGCCCTGACGACCCGAATGGCCTCCACGAACACTCTGAAGAGGCTGAGCATTAATAGGAGATTGGTCTGAATAATTTCCCCGAAAACCACGATCACCTGATCCACCCTGTGAAGCCTGAAGGGCGGAATGAAAAGGCCTGGAGGACTGGCCTCTATCAAAGGATTCTCTGCTACCGGAGGAAGAACCACCAAACCTGCCTGAATGACGAGGCCTCTTATCTGAAGAATAATCGCCTCCCCTAGCAAGAGCCATCTCAACTCTGCGAGGTGCATTAGCTGCCTCCTGAAAGGATATATCACTCCCCACTCCCATAGCCATCTGAAGTCTAATCGGCTGATTAAGCCCATCTATGAACTTGCGGACCCTCTCGCGCTCTGTGGGGAGTATCACCACTGCATGACGTGCTAGATCGACAAATCTTGTCTCATACTGAGTGACAGTCATAGTACCCTGCTGGAGGCGCTCAAACTGCCTCTGAAGTGCATCCCGCTGAGTAACAGGGAAAAACTTCTCCAGAAATAACTCTGCAAACTGATCCCCATGATAAAGGCGGGGACCCTGCTGGTCGAGTCAAGCAATAATCTCTCCACCAAGTCTTGGCAGATCCTGAAGCCTGAATGTACAGAAGTCAACTCCATTTGACTCCACTATCCCCATAGTCTTGAGCTCATGGCAACTGAATAGCAAATCCTGAGGATCCTCTAACGTGGCACCGCTGAAGGTAGTGGTAAACAGCTTGGAGAACCGATCAAGTCTCCATAAAGAATCAGAAGTCATGGCCGCTCCATCTCCGGCCTGAGCTGTGGTACCTGACTGAGTGGCCACAGCTGGCTGAACTACCGGTGCCTGAGGCTGAGGAGCTACTGGCTCCGGAGTACGAGCAATAGGAGTCTGGGCCCCTCCTCCAGCCTGAGAAGCGGCTGGTGCAACTGATAATAAGCCCGCTCTGGCAATGCTGTCCATAAACCCCGCTATTCTGACCAAAGCCTCCCGAAGATCCGGGGTAAATAAAGCCTCTCCTCGGACCTGAGCTGGGCCCACTAGAGCTGCTGAGACTGGAACCTCCTCGTCAATCTCAATATGAGGCTCCACCTCTGGAGTAGGTACCGGGGGCTGAGCTCTACCCCTACCACGGCCTCTGATACGGCCTCGGCCCCTGCCCCTCACGGGAGCCGCCTGGGGCTCGGGCTGCTGGTCAGCGGACGAAGAAGCGCGTGTCCTCACCATCTGCGAAAGGACAGAATAGAAATTCAATCAATAATTGAGGAACAAGCCGCATGACAAGAAGGAACAAATGAGAGACTCTTTCCTAACTCAATAGACTCTGGAGGACAAGTACAGACGTCTCCGTACTTACCTCTCAAACTCTACTAAGCTTGTTCGTGAGTGGTGAGACCTATGTAACCTAGAGCTATGATACCAACTTGTCACGACCCGGATTTTCCCCCAACATCGGGATCGTGATGGCGCCTACTCGTGGTAGTTAGGCAAGCCACTGTATTCATACTATCCTGTTTTTAACACAATTTTAATTAAATAAATGCGGAATACTTTATCGAAATGGAAATAACAAATCACAAGGTGAAAATCATACCGAAATTCTCTACCCAAGACGTGGAGTCACCAACTCACGAACTACTATGGAATACTACACATAAAAGTCTGAAGGAAATATAACATAATTCTGTTTGTCTCGGAACAAAGAGACTACAGATAGTAACATAAATAAAGAGAGAGACGCCGGGCCTGCGGACGTCCGCAAGCTACCTCGGTCTCAAATGTGATCAACTCCCACGCAATCAATTTACTGCTGCTGCTGCTGCTGCTCTTGGTTGTAACCTGGACCTGTGCAAAAACGCACAGAAGTGTAGCATCAGCACAACCGACCCCATGTGCTGGTAAGTGCCTGGCCTATCCGGCGAAGTAGTGACAAGCCTAGGACCGGACACTCACATAAACCTGTGCAATTCAATATGTATATGTGTACCACAAAATAACAAGAAATAATCAAGTATAAACACAATAAGGAATATCTTAAAGAATTCAACAATTAACTACAGTTAATAAATTCACAAGGAAAAACAAAGTATAATGTAAACACAAGTAATATCAATTCAAGAAATAGCAAGCAGTTGCACGGCATCACCCTTCGTGCTTTTACTCTCATCCTCACCAAATAAATAAATAAAGTACACGACATCACCCTTCGTGCTTTTACTCTCATCCTCACATCCATAGTACGGCATGATCCTTCGTACATGGTTCATTAACAGGGCACGGCATGATCCTTCGTGCATAATCAATAAATAAACATGGCACGGCATTAAGCTTCGTGCATAAATAAATAAACATGGCACGGCATCACCCTTCGTGCATTATCACTCTTCCTCACCCAAATAACAATCACAGTTAAGGGCAAAGAAAGAAACAGTAATTCATAAACCGTCCCGTCAAGGGCAATCAATAATTATCTTCACAACAAGTCCCGACAAGGGAGAACAATAACAATTCATATGTAATATATATCTCAAAATAATCATTTTCCATCGACTCACGGTCATACTAGACGCCAGTGTATGGATGCTCGTCACCACAGCCCATACACCGCACTCGATCACATAACACATAACACATAATCCTATTCCCTCAAGCTAGGATAGAACAAACACTTACCTCGAATGCTTTACGAACGATTCAATCCGTAGCAATGCCTTTTCCTTTTGAATTTGACTCCAATCCAATCGTATCTATACACGATTGATTTAATATCATCAATTCTACTTAACAAACTAGTTCATATTGCTAAATATGGTTTTTACAACATTCTGCCCTTAATAGTAAAAACCGACCCCGGGCCCACATAATCGAAACTCAAGTTTCGAACCAAAATAAGTTCACCCAATCTTCCATGAGTTCAAATATACAATTTGTTCTTAAGTTCGACTCCAAAACGAGGTCTAAATCGCAAATTCTTTGAAAGCCCTAACTATACCCATTTCTCAAATTTCCAACCAATTTACACATGTTTAAGCATAAGGATTTGATTGATGTTGATGAAAAATGAAGAAGACGAGTTAACAATACTTACCCAATGAACTTTGATGAAGAAATGCCTCAAAAATCGCCTAAAAAGCTGTGGAGAAGAGAGTTGAACAGAAATGGGATTTTTATCCCGTTTCTGTTCTGTTTTCTGACTTAAATTCACTGGGCAGAAATTTTTGTTCTACGCGATCGCGTGAATTGGGTCGCGATCGCGGAAGGCAATTATTCAACACAACGCGATCGCGTGGAAAATGCTGCGATCGCGTAGAAGAATTTCTCTGGGTGGCTCATTTGTACTACGCGATCGCGTAAAAAGGGCCGCGATCGCGGTGAAGGAAAACGGAAAGCTACGCGATCGCGTGCAGACGACTGCGATCGCGTTGAAGAAGGACAGAAAGCTTCGCGATCGCGTGCAGACAGCTGCGATCGCGTTGAGTAATGTGACAAGGCAGTGCGATCGCGTGTACAAGGCCGCGATCGCGTAGAGTAAAATGTATGTGTAAAAATTGCAGAAAATCTGCCAGTTTTCTAAGTCCAAAAACACCCCGAACCACCTCCGAAACACTCCCGAGCCCTCGGGGCTCCAAACCAAATATGTATACTAACTCAAAAACATCATACGAACTTGCTCGCGCGATCAAATCGCTAAAATAACATCAAAATCAATGGATTGAGCCTTAAAACTCAAGAATTCTTTCAAATTTCATAATTTCCAAAATTTCCAATTTAAGGCCGAAATGCGTCAAACAACGTCCGTTTTCAACCAAACTTTACAGGAAGCGCTTAACCATATATATGACCTGTACCGGGCGTCGGAACCAAAATACGAGCCCGATACCAATACTTTTTAATAAAAATTCAGTTTCATTTTCCTTAAACATTTTCAGAAAACAATTTAACAGAAAAATTCTTTTATCGGGGTTCTAGACCTCGGATTTCAATTCCGGGCATATGCCCAAGTTCCATATTTTACTACGGATTTTCTGAGAGAGTCAAATCACGGATCCGGGTCCGTTTACCAAAAATGTTGACCAAAGTCAACCATATCAATATTAATATCAAAATTCTTCAACTTTTTCACATTTTTCACATATTTCAACATAAATCTTTTCCAGCTTTGCGCCCGGACTATGCACGCAAATCGAGGCAACTATAAATAAGGTTTTCAAGACCTCAAAAGCTCGGAATGATTAATAAAACAAGTGATGACCCTTTGGGTCGTCACAGGTTATTTCGACCCCAAGACATCCCCAACTCATATAAAGCCAACCTAAACCTATTACGAGGGAGAAGAACGTTTTTGAGAGGACGAAAACACAAGCATAGAGCCATCGTGGAGGCCGTAGTTCATCAAGTTCCATCTTTCGTCTACCAAAGTTAGTAATTTTTATGCTTCTTTGTATTTGTTGTTTGTCTACCATGTTTATGTGGAGCTAAACTTCACGTTCTAGGGTTGTGGTTCTTCATAAATATTATTATTCGAACTAGTATTATTACCTGTGCAAATGCGCGGATACTAACTATATAATATATTTTAGTTATTTGAATATATGAATTAATCTTAAAATTTAAACTTTTTCTATTAAATATAGATAATCATTAGATATTAATTAAGAAGCGCTAAATAAAAAAGATTAACCATTTTTCAATTTTTTTTGATATAATTCATTTTTTCTTTTTTGATACCATTCTTGCCGGTATCATTGGATCATAAAATATCATCTTATTTTATGTCTTTTTTTTTCCTTACAAAAAAATAATTTATTTCGCCATAAAAAGATGAGTTTAAATAGAAATTGTCTACATAAGAACTTAATTTATATTTTTAATCCTTAGTTGAAATTCTTCTATATTTTTTTTTGGCTTTATCTAATCAACCTAAATAAGTGCTAGCCCACTTAAATTAAAAGATTGAAGAATGTGTAATTTATATATAATCCATATATAATTTGTATAATCATGTGTTGCCAGTGTATCATCTATGGGTATTAGCAATAAAAAAGTAAATAATAAATCTGGCCGGATATGTATTTAAATATTCCATCATATTTCGGTTTCTTGATTTTTATCCATGATATGACTTCTATTATAATAATTAAAAAACCCTACTAAAATTCAAATATATCTTATATTTTTATTTTTAAAATTACGGTATATTTTAAAAAAATAATCCCATTTAGAAATAATTTGTTTACATTTATAAAACAATTATGCATACCAATTTTTTTTTTAAATATAATTGTTGTTACACTTGAAATGTACTATAGAAACTATCAATTAGAAACCAATGTCCCGCTTGTTGAATTCGAAAAATAACTTTTAATATAATCTAGTGATTCAAAACTGATAGTTTTCAACAAAAAAATATTGAACCCTTGCAATGCTAGCTTGACAACAGCTAAATGAAGAGGTTTTAACTTTCAGCCCCTTCAATTCCTAATATATGATAAATTAAAATTAATGATAGCCACTATATAGCCAAAGTTCTGTTATTTCTTTGATGTCTAATTATACAAATTGACTCTTCAAAAAAATGTTCTTCAAAAAGGAAAAATAATAATTTTTTTGAATATTGACCGATTTTTGTGATGTTTCATTCTCCAGCATGTAGGTAAAGTTTTATTTATGTAAATAAACTTTAATTTGATTTTTAAAATCTTTTTTATTATCTGGGTAACTATATACGTGTACCATATATATTACATTTATTTTAAAAGAAATTCGATTTATTCAAATATAGCTATATTGTTTTAAAGAGCTATAATTATAGGATTTTAAATGTGAAAGTGTTTTATAGTTATATGGAATAGTTTTTTTTTTCTTTTTGCCACAAGTGCAGTAGTATTTAAATAATCAGAAGAGATAACACAAGTTCCTATCATGATTGCATATGATAATTAACCGAATTAAGTATGATAACTTGACTACGTGATATATGTTGTATTGAAAAAATAAACGTGACTGATTCTTTGTGACATAGTTAACAAAGAAGTAGGCCTAATCTAAATAACAGTAATCGTGATGTTATCAAAATTGAAACAAAATGAGACTCATTCATCGCAACTCGTTTTTATTTTTCAGTTCTACACTATATTTCTTGCCATTTTAAGTATTAGTTCCAATGTACGTGCGTTGTGCAGATATACTACATAAAGTAATTTTATATATATATATATATATATATATATATATAGAAAAATATATATATATATATATATATATATATACACAAGTGTGAATATAGCATGATTAAACAAAGAATATACAAGTAATGGCAGGTTAGAGCATGTAGTGTAAGTCCAGAATATTTCAACATCAAATTTATCATTTATCAAGTGAAACAGTG
The DNA here is from genome assembly GCA_032618575.1 of Nicotiana noctiflora. Taxonomy (NCBI): domain Eukaryota; kingdom Viridiplantae; phylum Streptophyta; class Magnoliopsida; order Solanales; family Solanaceae; genus Nicotiana; species Nicotiana noctiflora. The sequence continues at coordinate 146,975 of JASVEL010014137.1, forward strand.
CCAAAATGAAGCACATATATAAGTTTTTCCATAATTAACATGCGCACATAATATCGAGGCGACGACCTGAACCAACATAAATAAATGTGCACTTGTAGAGGGTCGACAGCGCGCCTATAGATGTATCTATTCATATCGAGGCTATCGGCCCAATCTACAATTAAGGATAATATATTCTCACGACCCCAAAATCCGGTCGTGATGGCGCCCAGCACATTGCTAGGCCAGCCTGACCAATCTCACACAATATCGAGCTACCAGCTCTCACTTTACTTCAAAAGCATTAACAATGATAAGAAAATACGAAATCTAGCATAAGTTGCAAAAAATATCCTAAGACAACATAATACCTCCCACAGAATCTGGGGTCATAAGTCAAAAGCCTCTACCAAGAGTATAAAAATAGTACTGAATACATAATGTATTTGACAAATGCGGAAAAGTCAAAAGAAAAGGGATAACAAGGAAAGTTGGGTCTTGCGGACGTCAAGCAACTACCTCGACAGTCCGAATGTGATCTCTGAAGTAGCTGGGGAGTCAGCCCTGCTTTGATGTACCTGGATCTGCACACAAGGTGCAGGGAGTAGAGTGAGTACTTCCAACTCGGTGGTAATAAGCACGGATAAAGACATTGAAGGTAAGAATACCCAATGTGAGCACGTGATTTTTGCCTAACATGAATTACTCCCACAAAATCAAAACAAAAATTGTCTATTTTTTTACGTTGTGTATTTTGTAAATTTGCGTGTTATTTTTGGTAATTATTTGTATTTGTATATGCATGATTATATGTGTTTAAATTAATAAAAATACAAAAATAGGTCATATTTACATTTTTTATCTAACTTTGCAATTAGGAATAGTTTAACTTTATTTTACAAAATAAAAAATCACAAAAATATGTATTTTTTGCTTTTCTAGTATTTAATGTCCCAATTGTGTGATTTATATTTAATTGATGTTTATATTGAGTGTGTTAATTGTTAATATAACTTAATTAGTATTTCTTATAATTTAATTGATTTTGTAGTGTAATTAGAAATTTTTGTTTTAATTAGAAAATTAAATTAAAGAGATAAGGAAAACAAAATCAAACAAAAAGAAAGGAAATCGGAACTGGGACACACAATTAAACCCAAGACAGGCCCAAAACATTAACCCATACCCACTACCCGTCTCCCTTACCCGTTACCCTTTCCCAAAACGACCCCGTTCAATTTAGTCCATGTGATCTCAACCGTTGGATTCATTTGATCCAACGGTTGGGATTAATTCGTTCATTTTTGAACCCAAAACACCTCAAACCCCTGTAACTCCCCATTCACCCAAACACCTCGGCTTCATCTCCTTCAGAATCCAAATGACCCCAAGAACCCTAACGCCGCCCCCCGCCTCCTCGTCTGAAAAGCCGGCGGCAACGACACCGGCAACGCCTAAATTAACACCACGGAACCCTCACCACACCCCAAACCCAAATCCACAAACCCCTTACCTCAAATCCATCTCTAGCTTCTCGAATCGACGATTGAAGCTTCGAGCCAAAACTCAACCTACACCAATCAACCCCAAATTGATACCCCATGCCTCTCTGACCTGCCTCATAACTAAACCAAGTTTTGTTTGGCTCGAATCTGACCGGAAGAGGTCGAGCCCCAAATACCCTCTCAAGAACCCTAAAATCTAAAAAGACGAATTAGGCCAAAATTGATCGAAATTTTGAGGTCCAATGGACTTTATTCGGGTTGTTCTCGGTTGAGAACACCTCGATTAAGGTTTATTCGACCTCGAATGAACAAGCCTCAAGCCGCCGAGCCCAATTTCCTAGTTTCAAGGTATTTCTTTTCTCTTCTATTCTTGTTTAATTCTACTCATCGTTTTAGTTTGTTTGTGTTATAGTTTTCGTTTACGGTTGTTTGTTTTTGTGATTTCGCCCATTCTTTCTTCTCCTCAAAGACCTTTATTTGGTCAATTGTTTTTCCGTCTTTGTTTGTTTGACCACGAATGTTGTCGAATACGTGTTCGCGTCGATTAGCGTCGTCGAACAATTGGCTTGGTATTCCCCGGCATTGGCCGAGAAACTCTTGATTCACTATTTTGCGATTGTGTATTATCAATTATAAATGTTGTAATCGACTAATCGAATAACGTCGATTTGCTTTTGTAAGTCTGCTCGTTAGAACAGTAGGACATTTGTTTCTCTTGATACTGATTAATTCCCCAGTGAATCAGTGTTATTTTTGAAGATTGAATCGTTGTGTTTGAATTATAAACAAATTGGTTTATAGTAGCTGAGTTATAATTGTCAACTATATGTGACTTCACTGCTGGTTCATAGTTGTTTGTTTTGGTAGCATGTAATGATTCCCTGTTGGGTTTGAACCTTGAAATCTGCTGATGTTTAAATTAGGAAGTCTGGTTTGGATATAGCTATATTTCTAATAGGATTTTAAGGAGAATATAGTTGTAATTCTGATAAGTTTCAGAAATGAAACTAACAACCAAGTTTCAAAGAGTGCAATGCACATGGAAGGAGTAGTGGAACCTGCTGGACAGCAGGTTATGCCATTAATTTATGCCTTTCAGAGTTTTTTAATTAAAAAGCCATACTTATACAACTGAAAAGTGAAGAAAAGGTGAAACAACATAGGCTGGACAGATCTAAAACTAAAAAAGTAGGGTTGTTACTTTGGATCTCTAGGCTATAAAAAGAGATAGGAAGACTGGAACACAGAGACATTGAGACTGACTGGAAGAAGGGAGAGCAGAGCAGTTTTTATAAACACACACACACAAGACTCACTGAAAAATCAGAGAGAGTTGAGAGAGAAAGATACAAGAGAGATCCATAGAAAAGAAACAACTGAAATTGAACCAAAGTTCACTGTTCTATTGGTCTTCTCATCTCTGTTATCTGTGATTCACTTGGGGCTAGAGTGGTTTAATTTTCAAAACCGATCTTGAATTGAATTCGTGTTAATTCTGGGCTAATTCCGCTGCTGTTTTCTCGCTCTATTGCTGCTGACTCACCTCTCTTTCCTCCTGTTGTAATTCAATCTCCAGGTACATATCCTTCATCTAAGCAATTTGGAAATGTGAGGCTAATGTACGAACTCCTTTTGGAATCAAGTGATGAACTAATACTACTTGTTTTTCTTACCTGAAATTGTTCTAATCATCATTAGCATTGATCTGTAGTTGTAGCATTCGGTTGAATTAGTGTTTGTTGATATATGTAGAACTATTTGTATGATCAGGATTATGGGAGCTATTTATCATTCATTAACATGAGGCAATGTCATTTAGTAATTAGTTTGAGGTCGGATGTTAGTGAATATGACGAATTTGGGAAACTAATCATGGGTCCTTCTAAATGGTTTACAAATTGAGCATCTGAACTGTGTAGACAATCCAGCGCATGCTAAATGGAATTGATTTAGAATTTTCTAAGCTTACTGATAAGAATTGAGTTTAAACATGTGTTATAGGATTATTAGCACAAGCTTGGCATTTCCTGACTTTGATATCATTTAGGTAGTTGTATGAGTTGCGTATTCAATTTTTTTTTTTTGCCGGGTTTGAATAAAATTAGGTACCTGATCATATGATAACTAATCATAGTAACTGATTTCGAAATGCATATAATTTTTAGTAGATTAATTAATTGACATGTGAAATTAATTTGGAAGTAATGAGTATTTCCTTGTCAGAGGCATAAACCTCAGGGCTTTGATAAATGGCCCAAATGTCGGTATGTATAGGCCTGGCCCGTTTCCTATCGTTTGGTACTAACTCAGTAGGAGTTTTGAGATCGCAAAAAACGTAACTCTCACATTTATGCTTAGTAATCTACTGTACGTGTCAATAAAAATTATTTCTCTTTTAAATATAACGGATCAATAAAGAAACGTAATTATTTTAAATCAGCCTTAAAAAATAAAATATGAGACAAGACTCACCCAATTAATCTTAACTCTTTAAAATCAAGGTGTGCCATTAGTTGAATTCTTATGTTTCTCACGTTGAAAGTGCGTAGTGGTTTTCGGCGCGTTATTTAAAAAATTAATTTTTCTAAACTCGGGTGCATATTTATGTGATTTAAATTCAAATCTCAACGATGTTAAAATATGTCAAAATCACGGGCATAATTTATGTGACGTGATTCGAGACGTGTTTTAATAACGTTGCGATCATTCTTAAAATTAGATAAAAGCGGTCAATAGGTTTAAATTGCATTATGATGTGAACATGTATTAAAATCAGATAATTATTAGCCATTTATAATAATTGAAGCGACCGTGCTAGAACCACGGGATCCGGGGGTGCCTAACACCTTCCCTCGGGTCAACAGAATTCCTTACTTAGAATTTCTGGTTCGCAGACTTCATTTTGAAAGTCGAAATTTCCTCGATTCGGGATTTAAATAAATCGGTGACTTGGGACACCTTAATTTATTCCAAGTGGCGACTCTGAATTAAATAAATAATTCCGTTTCGAATATTGTCACTTAAATTGGAAAAAACTCCCCTTGCGCATCTACCCTCCGGGGTAGGGGGCACGCCAAAAGGAGGTGTGACACCCAATAGACCACACAGTAAAGCTATACAATACCACTTTATTTCTTTTAACAGTATAAGTCTCAGAGAAAGCGATAACATCTAAAACAGTACAACTGATATGACTAAATGTAATGCAGATGCATGAACATGATTGTTACAGCGCGTAGCCCGATCCATTTGGGTACCCGCGCTCACTATGTCGGTTCAGACTCCGGAGGGGCTCCTACAGCCCAAGCGCAATATTAGTGACATGCTGCGGCGTGCAGCCCGATCCACTACCAGTCCAGCTACATGCAATGCAAGCCTCGTAGGCACAATTAATTATAATTTCAAAATCCGTTTAAAAGTAATAATAGAAATCAGTATTCAGAAATTTCGGAGTTTGAAAAATTATTTTTAGACAGTGTTTAGCTCAGGACTGATATCATGATAACATGCTATAATCATAGAAGCAATGCTAACGATGGGCCGGGTCGTCACACACACACACACACACACACACATATATATATATATATATATATATATATATATATATATATATATATATATATATATATATATATATATATATATATATATATATATATATATATATATATATATATATATATATATATATATAACACGTAAGTAGGCAAAATATCAAATCAACACAATCCAATTGATAGAAATAAGCTCATATTCTCCTTTTTAAGTTTCTAACAAATGGTAGGTGTTCAAGTCAACAATATACCATAAGAACATATCTGATAGGCATGATGTAGGTCTTAAGCTACTCGGACATCTAAATAGTAGCAACTACGCACGGGCTCTCATCACATAACGCGTGCGTAGTCCCCGCATTTAGCAACAAGTACTCAACACAAAACCTAGGGGGACAATCCCCTCTTACAAGTCTAGAAAGGAGACTCACGTCGCTCCGAAGTACGCCTTCAACCACAAGACTAGGCTCCAAGCTCAATTCGAAGTCGGACAAGCACTAACTAGTTTAAATAAAGCAAGAACAAATCAATAATTGCTCACAAGGTTGAATTCTAGCTAATTAAATGATTTTCCAACCTTTCTCGCAAGTTTACTAAATTCTGACCGTGGGCACACGTGCCTAAATTCCAAGATTTTCTGAGGAAATTATTTTCTATAACCTAAGGATTACTAATATGTAAATTTTTGTTCATAACACAACTAATTAGGTGGTTAAATAATAGTTTTTCTAAAACCTTAGGTCTAGCCCTAACCCTTGATTTTATTTGATATTCTTGGTGCTAAATCAACCCAATGTTCATGTATTTAAGCTAAGAGTGTGTGGAATTACTTACCTTATGATAATAGGGAGAAACACCCTCTTTGAAATCTCCAAAATTGCCCAAGTGATGAGAAAATAAGAGATAAAATATTTAAGCCTGTATTAAATGAGCTCACTGCCCCTGCGATTTATGCTTCTGCGGTCATGGGATCGCTTCTGCGATCCCACATATGCAGAAAATAAATCGCTTTTGCGGTTTTGGGCAAGGGTTGGTCGACCACTTCTCCGGTCTGGGGGCAGTATCAGTGGAACTACTTATGCGGTTCTAGGGCCGCTTATGCGGTTTTTCCCCTTGGCCGCCTAACCGCTTCTGTGATAGAAGGCCGCTTCTGTGACCTCCGGTTTCGTGATAAAGGGCCACTTCTGCGGCCACCGCTTCTACGGTCCAAAAGCCGCAGAAGCAGTTATGGCAGAAGCAGCAGGTGTTACTCCTCAACTTCTAGCTTCGATTGAACCTCAACCATTTGACGCTCGGGGCTCCCAAGCCCTGCCCGAACATATCGACAAGTTTGAAATCATGAGGCGGACCTAGTCAAACCTTTGGAACACCCAAAACATCATTAATTCACGGAATGAGACCCCAAAACCAATTAATCAAATCTAATGAACTTCAAGTTCTTAATTTCCTACCAATGGGTTAAAATACCATTAGACTACTCGGATTGACGTCACACTTTACGGGTAAGTCTTATATGATATTTCGGACTTGTACCAAGTGTCAGAATCAAAATCTGACATCAATACCTATAAAAACAATAATTTCTTAGTTTATTTAATTCTTGGAAACTTAACAATTTTTACGAAAAATTCCATTACTCGGGCTAGAGACCTCGAAATTCGATACCGGGTACATGCCCGAGTCCCATATTTTTCCACGGACCCTCAGAAATTGCCGGATCACGATTCCAGGTCCGTTTTCCCAAAATATTGATCGAAGTCAAATTTGGCTTTTTTGAAGATATCAAATGAAGCGAATAGGCTTATTCTTGCCTGAAATCCTTCTAACTACCTAACCACCCGCTCCCGCAAGTCATAATTCAGCTAAAGCAAATGCAAAAAGGATTATTTAAGGGAACAAGGTTCGAGAATGCAAAACGACCAGTCCGATCGTTACAATTATATTGCTCAGATTCAAACTTATCAATAATATTTTTGAGTATGTTTATTTATTATTTTTATTTTAGTTTTAAATTTATATATATATATTTTTATTTTAGTTTTAAATTTATATATATATATATAGTTCCGTCGTCCATATTCATATAGAAAATGGGATAATCGTTTTCTAAAGGTCAAAATTGGTGATACGATATGAACTTTGTTTCACTCGCACAAGCGTTTCACTTTCATCTCACGACAATGACCAACAATGGTATTATTTCCAAAAGAAGAATAATGACACTTGATTACTAAGAAATGAATTAAGCAAAATCGACATCGGTTATCTAGCTAGAGACAAATTAATGAATAACTTAAACAAAGAGCTCTATTTTTCCAAAAAAGAAAGAAAAATATATATAATCAGAATGCACAAAGGATATTATTAATTATTCTATTTGACATAAGTGCCTACTTAATTATGAAACGTCCGAAGAATAATGTAAGTTGGTCTCCCTTTTATGGGGTAGACACAGTAAAATGGGATTGTAGGTGTAAAGGTGGATAAATTTTTTTTTCTTTTTTCATACTGATGATGGAAGCCATTTCCAATACTCAAAATTCAAGATTTTGCGACTTTCCATATGTGACAAGTGACAACTAATCTTAGAAAGGGAATCACAATTGAAAAGGAAAGGGACAATACAGTATTCTTTTTTTTTTTTTTTTTTTAAAATCTGTTTTAATAGATTGGTACCTTTTAGAGTTAAGGATTTATTAGCTTAAAATTTTATTTTTATTTTCAATGATATATATGTATAGCCAAAAAAAAAAGACATGGTGAAGGGGTTAATTAAATGTTGGAAAATTATGCTGTAAAAATTGGATAAAAATAATTTTTTTGTCTACATATAAAATGTTGAATCATTTACTTAGGTTCATATTTTAAGTGTGACAATTTTACATTTTTTTTAATTCCATTACTCAAATTTCTTTAAGAAAAACTTATGACATATTTAAAGATGCACGTTTCAAAATACTTTTGATACTTAGAAAAATCTTTGTTTACAACCATATCTAATCAAATTAAAAATCTATATAAAATGTCCCACGAACAACGTAAGAGCTCCCTGTGATGTAGTACACAGTAAAATTAGCGCAAAGGTCGTTTAATTTTTTTTTTTTTAATTTCTTCGTCATGCATGATGGAAGTCATCTTCGATATACAATATGCACTATAAATTCAAGATTTTGTGACTTTTTCCTATGTGACAATTGACAACTAATCTACTCAAATGGGACAATAGTATTCCCAATATTGTTTCATTTTGTAGGGCCTCTATTATTTTTTATTCATAATGATATGCTTTTAATTATAATTATAGCTAGCTTAATGCCATGATAAGTTTAGATTAAAAATATAATATCAAATCAATGCAAAAGTTAAAGTCTCAGCAAGTATTAAATATTTATTGAGAAAATAGATTGTTGTTTTTTAAAAGATGGAGTACTTATTTTATTTTTGAACTATCGAAATTTCCAAAAGAAGAAGAGGAATCTCCTGGTGAGCATCATGTTTAATTTACTTATAACACCAGTAATCAAAGTTAGAAACTAAATAAAAAAGGAAAATTTATATGCACAAACAAGTCGAAATATTATTTCTGAGATTTTACCCATCAAAAGTTCTTAAAACTAAACTCCAAATTCCTCAAAAACAAAATAATTCAAATTATAAAACAAAATAAAAAAGAGCAAATTTTACAAACTCAAAGATCGTGACATTCTGATCGTCTTCCTTCTATTTCTTTTTATGGATTTTCTGAATATTATGACAAACTAATTTCCATCCTTCTGGCAAACTAAACCCAGTACATTGGACACAAATGTTATGATGAACTAATTTCTCTATCTTTCCGACAAACTGAATCCAACGTACAAATATTATGATGAAGTCATTAAAAGCTCTTCTAATAACTCAGCTCCCAAGTCCTCAAAAACAAGAACATTATGATTGTCTTTATTCTTGTTCTTTCTACTACTTCTTTTATGCTTCACTCTCCTTGTTTTATGAGTAGCTTTTAAAACAGCAGCAGGAGACAATCCATCTTTACAAGAATACTCAATTTTTTCAAGTGATTTCTTAACTTTTTCCAATGGAAAATTAAGAAGAGACCAAGGACCTCTCATTGATAATGCAGCTTGATCATAAGCTAAAGCTGCTTCTTCAGCTGTATCAAATGTTCCTAACCAAACCCTAATTCCATTTCTTGTTGAATCTCTTATTTCTGCTGCATATTTGCCCCATGGCCTTTTTCTAACTCCTATATAATGCTTTTCTTCTTTTTCTTTTTCTTTTTCTTCTTCTTCTTGGGATGTTACCTCTTCTAATTCTTGACCATGGCTAGTGCTTCCTTTTGATATAATTGTATTGTCTGAGGATTCTTCAAATATTTGATGATTTTCATCTTTCTCTGAGTTATATGGTATTGGTGATTGATCATCATCAAACCATGGATTATTGAAGAAAAGATCATCATCCCATTGTAAAATTGGTGATTGTTCTTGGAAAAAGAAGAAGTTGGAATGTGAATATGAAGTGTCTATTTCAATTGGGCTTGAGTTACTTGACATATTTTGGTGTTTTTGGTTGTCAAGAGAGTCTTAAAGTTGTTGAATAGCTAATGTGAATTTTATATGGAGTATATAAGAGAGTATTGAGGAGAAAAAGAGTAATCCTTATTTTTATTTTATATTTATATATTAGTGATGTCTAATTGAGCACAGACAATATGCATTTATGGTTCGGACTTTTCTCCGACCCAGTGTATAACGGTAGTACATCGAACTGTCCTTTTTAGTAACCGATTGAGCACGGGCAGTATATTTAAAAAAGAAAGAAAGACGTATGACACTATAATAGGGAGCTTAATTAGTGCATCAGGCTTCCCTTTTTGTGACCAATTGAGCATGGATGCGGTATATTTAAAAAAGAAAAAAAGACGTGTGAAACATATTAATAATCTCTGCAGAACTTATAATTTTAAGCATAGTATTACATTTATTTGGCGATAGGAATATGTAATTAAACTAAAATAAAAGGCTTATAATAAGAAATTACTTTTTTTGTTTTTTTTAACAAATTATATGTAGATCATTGTTTCAAGGACTTTATAGAGATGGATAGTCAATAGATATGGATGGATATGCATATGGAATTTTCCTTGTTCAAGATATTTTCACCACTTTTGCCGAGTTGATCCAATCCCACTCTATTATTGTAAAGATCAAATGACATATACTATTGAACGTGGAATGTGTCTTATTCTTTCATTAAATTAAATAAGGCATTAAAAAATAAGCTTAGGGGGTGAGGTCTAGGTAGAGTGTAAACCCTAGGAGAAAGACAAGAGTACACCTTGGCCAAAGTTTGGTATCAATGTGGCCAAGTGGCAATGTTTCCTTAGCCATCATTCACAAAGTCTCATAGTATATGAAAGGTTTTTTAAGGTACGTTCCTTTGGATCCAATTTTATGAAGTGTCAAATCAATTGTCTCAAAATTTTATACGCAACATTGTTGAACAGCCGAGATTGCAAAATATGCAACAAAACGGTGTGCAGCCTTTAGTTTTGACCAAAGAAAATTTTGAAGGGTATATGTACTAGTGGTATAAAATATTTTGTAAGAATTTTTTGAGGTATATGTACTAGTGGTATTAAAATATTTTGTACGATTTTTTGAGGTATATGTACTAGTGGTATAAATATTTTGTAAGAATTTTTTGAGGTATATGTACTAGCGGTATTAAAATATTTTGTACAATTTTTTGAGATGTACTAGTGGTATAAGAATATTTTGTATATAAGAATTATTTAAAAGGTGATTACAAGTAAAATTTTGTGATAATTATTAGGTTGAAATAAGCTATATATGATGATATTATATTAATACACTAGTAGTGTATTCTACATGCTATAACCGATTAATTACCATGTTTATTAGGTAATTAAATAATAATTGTCATGCAACTTATCTCTAATTATCTTATAAGTAATATAATTCGTATATGGTAAAAAGTAATAACGAATCTACTATCACATTAAATTATATCGACAGTGTAAAAAGAAAAATCATATAAACTTCTAAAAGGTTGTAAATGTTGCTACTAAGAGTCCTTCTAAATTCGCATTTACACAAAATAATATCTACCAACGATATAAATAATTTTTATTTTATTAGCTTATCATTACCTACTTACAGGTACTCTGTCTTAATTTTGGAAATTATAATTTTTTAGAAGGTCACTTGTAGATATCTTTTCAAAAAATTGATAACGTATAGGGCACAAACATTAATAATATGATAACGTACAAGTAAAATTCACACTTAATTTAGGATTATTTAGCTGCCATATTATATTCTGCCCTTCATGATACACTTTAGTACTACAGGCTATACAGAAATGTATCAATTACGAGGGGAAATGACACTATATAGTCGCCCTCAAAATAATAGTTAAAAATTATATATATTTTTTATATATATAACTGTATGAGGTCGAATCGGACACGATTGATGTAAGTCGAGTATGCCTCTCTGCACGGCCACTAAAGTCAAATATACCTTCTTTCACGTCCATACGACGGAAATGAGTACGCCCCTAACTATAAAGGCGCACTGACAAACTCGCCCGTACGAGCGTTCCATCTCCTCCGCCCATTTATATCTTTTGTAACAACAATAGTTCTGGAATAAAGTGATATTCTGGCGAGGGGACCTTCCTTCTATATAAGGAAAGACCTCCATCATTTGTAAGACAAATGTTATTTTAATTAATAATATAACTTCTGATTATCATTCTCTCTCTACCTCATCTCTCTATTGTTGATCAGTTTTGATATTCCAATAAGTATTATTACGATCTCACTAGAGCAAACTACATACGAATTATAGATCTATCCTTGAGTCTATTACCGTTGATTCTGATTTACCCTTTTATAATCTTTAATTGTCCCTAACTCATAAAGCAACCGACAGCTTTTGGGCCAAACAAGTAGGCGCCGTCTGTGGGGATTTCGAGAATCAAACCTGTAGTATACATCTGAAAGATCAGATTACCAAATAAAATCTAAAAAATGGCCGAAAACAACCCGGTCCAAAGTTATAACGGAAGTCACCACCAACCTCCTAAGTTCCCTGAACGAGGTCGGTGGTAGCGCTGCCGTCAACATCACCCCTGATATCACACCTGAGGCGGAAGCCTCACCTTCACCCTCCGAATCTTGCAACCTTGCAGGAAAAAGATACCTTCACATCCGCTGCAAAAGAAGCACCCCCAGCGGCCAGGAAGTTACTGGAAGAATGGCTGATAAGCTCCCTGAGCGGCCTAGTGGAAAAACCACTACGGATTCATGAAAAAGCAGCACCAACAACAAGTATCACCGCCACAGTAGACGATGAATAGAAAACACGAACCAACAACCAACCCGTCGAAACGCAAATGAAAGACGATACATTAACGTCCATCTGAGAAAAAATGGAAGAAATGGAGAGCGAAAATCAGGCCCTCCGCGACCAAATGAAGGAACATCAGGATAGGGTCGACAAGATAACGACCTGTCTAAGGAACAGGTACCATCTGTGCTGCTGAAGAAGTTCGGCGAGACACTGACCGGAGGAGCCCTGACATGGTACTCCCAACTGCCCGCCAAAGCAATCTCGACCTTCGAAGAAATGGCAGACAAGTTCGTAACTGCACACGCTAGCGCTAAGAAGGCAGAAGCATGGGTAAACGACATCTTCGCCATTAGACAAACCACGGGCGAAGGCCTCAGGGACTTCCTCGCCAGATTCAACAGGGTAAGGATGAGCCTACCAAATGTATCGGAAGGCATGGCGGTAGCAGCTTTCCAGAACGGACTCAGCAGGGACAACTCCAGAGCAACCAAGAAACTGCTAAGCCGGCACATGAAATATCCCCCTGCAACTTGGGATGAGATCCATAACGCCTACTGCGCCTAGGTACGAGTAGATGACAAGGACTTCAATAGACCAACCCGACGACTGACAGCCATACATCTAGACACAAGGAGAGATCGACGACACGAGGGACACTGAGAACTCCCCCCTCGCCCTAATAAAGAACGACATCAGGCTTACATGAGATCTCCTCTTCCGCCCCCTCGTCATGTAGACACACTACAACGCCATCTCGCCCCACTCAGAAACGAACGAGGTATGCCCCTTTACTTTTATCACATAACTTTTGTGTTTCTCTTTCAGAGATTGTGTACGCACTGGAAAAGCTCGTCACCAAGGTGCAATGGCTCAAAAAATGAAATCGGACCCTACCACAAGAAAATCAAACGTTCTGTATGAATTCCACCAAAAACGAGGGCACATGACCAAAGACTGCATAGGTCTGCGATAGGAAGTCGTCAGGATGCTAAACCAAGGATACCTGAAGGAACTGCTCAACGACAAGGGGAAGGCCAATTTCGCACGCGGGCAAGAGCATTCCCGTGGACCACCGAAGCCACCCTCCCCGATGTGCACGGTAAACATGATCGTCGGAGATGGGAATGACATCGCTATCAACCATGTCAAATTCGCCAACACACACAGACTGAAGAGGACCATCTCCCACGAACAGTACGATGACCTCGAAGGAAGTATCACCTTCGATAAGTCTGACGCCGACAGTTTGTGTTTTCCCCATTATAATGCTTTAGTTATCACTTTACGTATTATTGATACGGACGTTAGGAGAGTCATGATCGATTTTGGAAGTGGCGCCTGCATCATCCATCCGAGAGTCCTCTCGTAGATGGGACTCGAGAACAGGATAACCCCCCACTGTATAACTCTAACTGGTTTTAACAATGCAGTGGAACGCACATCAGGAGAAGTGACTCTACACATCCTCGCGGGGGGAGTCACCTTGGAAATGTCATCAATGTCATCACCGGGCGCCCGTGATGAACCAAGAGACGGCATACAATGTCATCATCGGGCTCCCGTGGATACATACCATGCGAGCGGTCCCCTCGAGCCAATACCAAGTGGTTAAGTTCCCTACTCCATGGGGAATATTTAGCATCAAGGGTGAATCACGCACATCGCAACAATATTATAAGATGACACAAGACTGAGCCCACACCCGACAACTGAGCGGGGCAAGTGCAGAGGCATAGCAATCAGCCGTGTCGGGGACCAAAGCGGACTCGAAGACCGACGCCATTAGAGACCCAGACATTGTGGAAGCCTATAAGGCCACAATCGAAGACCTCGACCTAGTTCAGCTAGATCATCACAACCCCGAAAGGAAAGCATATATCGACCACGGGCTCACTAAACCGGGTAAGTACCATGAATTTTTGACTAACCATGCAAATACATTTGCTTTTTCCCATGCAGACATGCCAGGAATCTCGCTAGACATCGCCACCCACAAGCTCAACATCGATCTGCTACATCTGCCGGTAAGACAAATCAGGAGAAAGTTCAACGCCACAATCAACGAGGCAGCCTACGAGGAAGTAGATAAAATGCTCGCCAACGGATCTATTAAGGAGTCAAAATATCTATAATAGATCGCCAATGTGATAATGGTCAAAAGAAGAACGGATAATGGAGAATATGCATGGACTTCACAGACCTGAGCAAGGCCTGCCCTAAGGTTTCCTTCCCCCTCCCTCACATCGATCAACTGATCGACGCCACCGCCGGGCATGAACTACTAAGCATCTTGGATGCGTACTCAGGTAACAACCAAATCTTGATGGCCGAGGAAGATCAAGAGAAACCATATTCATCACATACCAGGGTACCTACTATTACAGGGTTATGCCCTTCGGGCTCAAGAACACAGGGGCCACATACCAAAGACTGGTCACTAAGATGTTCAAGGAGCAACTAGGGAAAACCATGGAGGTCTACATCAATGACATGCTAGTGAAGTCCGCCAGAAAGGAAGACCGCATCGACCACATGCGAGAGGCCTTCGAAATACTGAAAAAGTATGGGATGAAACTGAATCTCGAGAAATGCGACTTTGGCATGGCGTCAGGAAAGTTTCTAGGATTTCTCATATCCAAATGGGGGATTGAAGTCAATCCTAATCATATCAAGGCAATCACCTCAATACCCGAAACACTCAACAGCAAGAAACAAGTCCAAAAATTGACAGGTCGGATAGCCGCCCTTTCCCGCTTTATCTCCTAATCCTCAGACAGATGCCATGAATTCTTCAGCGTGCTGAGAAAGGACAACGGGTTCCACTGGAACGACGAATGCATCAAAGCCCTACAAGGGCTAAAAGAGTACCTATCGTCGCCACCGCTGCTGTCAAAAGCGAAACCAGGTGAGCCTCTACTGACATACCTAGCCGTATCAGAAGCCGCGGTCAGCGCGGTACTGGTTCGTGAAGAAAAAGGTATGCAATCACCTATCTATTACATTAGCAAAACCCTAGTGGATGCCAAAACTTGATACCCACACCTCGAGAAATTGGCTTTGGCACTGGTCACGACTTCTAGAAAGCTGGGACCCTATTTCCAATGCCATCCCATCAAAGTAGTGACCACTTTCCCTCTAAGAAACATCTTGCACGAGCCCGAACTATTGGGCCGACTCGGCAGATGGGCCATAGAGCTCAACAAGCATGATATCACCAATATTCCCAGGACCGCCATCAAGTCACAAGTCCTCGCCGACTTCGTGGCCGATTTCAGTGTCAAAATATCGCCATAGGCGAAAAAGGAAGCCCTACGATGCTTCAAACACCAACCCCTGAATCTTCCACACCGATGGGACCGCAAATGCCTCGGGATCTGGACTGGGATTCGTCCTCGAAGTTCGTACGGGCAAAATTATTCGCCAGTCCATATGATGTCCCGAGATGACTAACAATGAGGCAGAATATGAAGCCGTCATTGCAGGTATAAAATTAGCCATCAGGTACGGAGCTCGCCAACTTGTCCTACACTATGATTCACAACTCGTGGTAAATCAAGTCACCAGGACTTACCAGGTCATGGAACAAAGGCTACAGAAATACCAAGCAGAAATCCACAAGCTAATGGCACAACTCGACGAATGCCGCTTTGAACAGGTTCCTAGAGCGAATAACGCCGAAGCAGATGGACTGACTAAACTGGCCGCTGCCACCACCAACCTGAATAAAGAAAGCACCGTCACCCTGCTTCACTCAGCAGTCGACCATACCGAGGTACTCTCCCTGCACCTAACTTGGGACTGGCGTAACCAATTTGTGTCATATCTGCAGGATGGAAATATACCACCTGACAAGAAGGAAGCAAAAAAGCATTGCATGCAGGCAGCAAAGTACTTTATGATAAACAACGACCTCTATAAGAGGACTTTTGGGGAACCCCTGGCTAAGTTCCTAAGTCCCAACCAAAGAACGGTGGTATTAGAGGAGGTTCACAAAGGTCATTGTGACGCTCATACAGGCAACCGAGCACTCGTGCGATGTCTAGTACGGGCTGGATACTACTGTCCCACCATGAAAATAGATGCGGAAGAATACGTTTGCTAGTGCAAAAAATGGCAAAAGTTCACCCTTTGATACATCAACCAGGGGAACCCCTCCATTCGGTCACTTTCCCATGGCCCTTCATCACATGGGGAATGGACATAATTGGACCGCTACCCGTCGGACGAGGAAAGGTATGATTTTTATTAGTTTTGAATGACTATTTCTCCAAGTGGGTGGAAGCAGGTGTCTACGCCCAGATTCGCGAGCAAAAGGTCATCGCCTTCATCTGGAAAAATATTATATGTCGCTTCGGCCCCAAAGAAATAACCTAAGACAACGGATGATAGTTCATAGGGCCAAAAACAACCGACTTCTTCAACAAATGGCGTATCAAAAGAATACTTTCAACGCCATATCATCGTGCCGCCAATGGCCAAGCAGAGTCATCCAACAAAAACATACTGAATATTTTGAAAAAGAAACTCGAAGACGCTAAAGGGCTATAGTCTGAGTTATTGCCAGAAGTACTATGGGCACATAGAACTACCCCCAAATCCTCTACAGGAGAAACTCCTTACTCACTAGTCTACGGAATTGATGCCGTCATACTGGTCGAATTAGATGTACCAAGTCTAAGGTACTCGCACATGAGCGGAGAGGAGAATGACATAAATCGACTACAGGACCTTGATGAAGCCGAAGAAAGAAGGGAAATGGCCCACATCAGGCTAGCGGCCCAAAAACAGCAGATCAAAAGATACTACAACAAGAGAGCAAAAATCCGACCAGTCAAAGTAGGTGACTATGTGCTAAAAGCCAAGACACTGGTATCCAAAGACCCTAGCGAAGGAAATTTGGGCGCCAATTGGGACGGACCCTACAAAATCACCGCAATAGTGGTTCCTTCCGGGGAGATACCATGAACGGGAAGAAGCTCCAAAATAACTGGAACATCTCCCACCTCAAGCATTTCCATTTTTAGAAAGAGTATCCCCCAAGTCGTACTTTTTTTTCCTCATCCGAGTTTTGTCCCAATTGGATTTTCTCGGAGAGGTTTTTAATGAGGCGATGAAGGAGACGCTCGGGAGTGCTTAGAAGCTTAAATCTGATATACCAAACGTACCGACGATCGTCACAAATGGCATATCACAGAGACTAGAGTTACGACCATCTCCAATGTATGAAAGGCTACGGCCATCTCCAATGTATGAAAGGCTACGACCATCTCCAATGTATGAAAGACTACGGCCATCTCCAATGTATGAAAGCATACGACCATCTCCAATGTATAAAAGGCCAAGGCCATCCATAAACCTGAAAGGCTAAGGCCCTAACAACGTATGAGAAGACTACGGTCATCTCCGATAAACAAAAGGCCAAGGCCACCCATAAACGCAAAAGGCTAAGGCCCTAACAGCGTATGAGAAGACTACGGTCGTCTCTGATAAAGAAAAGGCCAAGGCCACCCATAAACGAAAAAGGCTAACGCCTTAACAGCATAAAGAAAGACTACAGTCATCTCCGATAAACAAAAGGCCACTGTCACCTATAAACACAAAAAGCTAAGGCCCTAACGGCATATAAAAAGACTACGGTCCTCCGCAATAGACAAAAGGCTACGATCGCCCACAAACACAAAAGGCCACAGCCACTTCTGAACGTGTAAACAACCAAAGGAAAAATAACAGCCG
>JASVEL010014138.1:0-72363 GCA_032618575.1 Nicotiana noctiflora
GACAGGCAAGTCAGGAAGCCCAGGTCAAAGAACATCGGCTTCGGTAAAGGTTCGGTGGCGGGGCCGGCCGGTCGAGGAGGCGACTTGGGAGGCCAAGGAGCAGGATATGCGCGGCCAGTACCCTCATCTTTTCACTACTCCGGGTATGTTTTCTATGTTCGTTCGAGGACGAACGAATCTTTAAGTGTGGGAAGATGTAACGACCCGGCCGGTCGTTTTAGAAAATTACGCCCCAATCCCTAATTTAACTGTTCCCCTAAGTTCAGTTCTGCTATTGTGGTTTGGCGGGAGAGTCGGTTCTAAAAATTTGAGCATTTTGGGACACTTAGTCCCTAAATAAGAGCTTTGAAGTTAGAAAATGGCCCGTAGCCGGAACAGTGTTAAGACGATCTCGGAACGGAAATCCGATGGTTCCATTAGTTCCGTTAGGTGATTTCGGGGTTGGGAGCGCGTTCGGAATGTATTTTGGAGGTCCTTAGCTCAATTAGGCTTGAAATGCCGAAGGTTGAAATTTTGGCGAATCCGAACGATAGGTGAGATTTTGATCCGGGGGTCGGAATGGAATTCGGACAATTTCTGTAGCTTCGTTATGTGAATTTGGATATGTCCGCAAAGTTTCAGGTCATTCGGACGTCGTTTGGTCGGGTTTTGGATCGAATGTGCAATTCGGAAAGTTTTAAGAAATTTAGGCTTGAATTCGATGTGAATTGTGGGTTTTGATGTTGTTAGACGTGTTTTTATGATTTGAACAAGTTCATATCGTGTTTTGGAGTATGTTGGTGGTTTTCGTTGGGGTCCCGGGAGCCTCGGGATGAATTCGGGGGTCCAAACGGACCAATTTGTGCCAAAGGCACTGCTGTTCTGCTGCAATAACTGCAGAACAATTTTGCTCTCCGCGATCGCGGAGATTTCCATGCGATCGCGTAAGGGAGAAATCCTGAGCTCTGCGATCGCGAAGTAAAGCCTGCGATCGCGTAAGTCTGGAGGTTGAACCAGTGCGATCGCGTGAGGGAGTATGCGATCGCGTAGGGTATTGGTCGGAAGCAGTGCAATCGCGTGAGGGAGTATGCGATCGCGTAGGGTAGTTGGGGAGCCGGACGAGTTTGTTCTTCGCGATCGCGTTAGTACGTTTGCGATCGCGTAGGGTTGCTGAGTTGTTCACTGCGATCGCGTCCAGGGTCACGCGATCGCGTAGAGGAAAATTAGGCCGCCTATATTTTGTGCATCGCGATCGCAAGCCCAGTGCTGCGATCGCGTAGAGTAAAATGGCATGGCAGTGACTTTAAGTCCAGAACATTTCAGTCGCGGCCTAACACACCAAAACCGCCATTGTTGAGCTCCAAGAGAGGATTTTGAAGGGGAAACGCTGGGATATCATCGGGAAATCATCGGGGGTAAGTTTCTTGACCTTAATTCGTTGGTTTATCATGAAATCCGGTGATTATTTCACTGAAATTGGAAGATTAAAGGTGGGTTTGAGCCCTAGGCCTAAATGTTAGAAAATCTCTGATTTGAGTGGGCAAATGGAGTCCGATTTTGGTAAATTTTATATGCCTAGATTCGTATTGAGATAAGGAACCCGAATATATAATTTTCGTGATTTTTCGATAAGCGTACCGAAAGTCGGGTTTTGGCAACTTGTGGGTTTTGGTGTATTTTGAGTTATTTTGATTGGGTAATGCCTAATTGGCCTATTTTGATGTGATTCTATTGATTTTTATCAGATTCTACACTTGTGGAGGCCGACATTCGCGGCAAGAGAGTTGTTTCATAGCGGTTTTGTACCGGAGTCGAGGTAAGTGGCTTGTCTAACCTCGTGTGGGGGAATTCTCACCCCTAGGATATTATGTGATAGTTTAAATGCCTTGTACGCGAGGTGACGGGCGTGTACATGCGCTGGTTGTTGAAAACGCACTTTAATTAAAATGTTCTATGAGCGATATTCCTGTCTTTGGTTGTTAATTTGATATTTTTACCCGGTAGTGGTTAGGAAAGCATGATTAGGTAGTACTTAACTATTTAGTTGCCTAATTGCCTTGTTTGAACTCATTGATAATTATTGGCACTATTTTTCGGTGAAGTTATATTTAAGCATAATTATTCTCTCTGTGGATTCCTTTATTGGTTGTGCTTGTAGACTGCGGGTTCGATTCCCGGAGACCCAGGGCTGTGGGTTCGATTCCCAGAGACCCGGCGTGATATTGGTAGGGACTACGGGTTCGATTCCCAAGATCCTGAGTTATTGGTAGGGACTACGGGTTCGATTCCCGAGATCCCGAGTTATTAGTAGGGACTACGGGTTCGATTCCCGAGATCCTGAGTTATTGGTAGGGACTGCGGGTTCGATTCCCGGAGATCCTGAGGTATTGATTATTTATTGAGACATGGGCTGCGGGTTCGATTCCCGGAGACCCAGAGGTACTGTCAATGGGACTGTGGGTTCGATTCCCACAGGTCCTGGACTGGTTTTATTGAGTTGACTATTTGTTGTTAGCTTAATTGTAGACGATTGCGGTAATCATTTATTGTTGTTAATTTCGGAAATTATTATCATTTAAACTGCTTATTATTGTTATTATCATTATATTATTATTTCTCAGTAGGGCCCTGACCTTCCTCGTCACTACTCCATCGAGGTTAGGCTTGGCACTTACTGAGTACCGCTGTGGTGTACTCATGCTACTCTTCTGCACACTTTTGTTGTGCAGATCCAGGTACATCAGGGCAGGCTCACACCAGGTGATTCAGCGGCGTTTTGGGAGACCTCGAGGTATGATCCTGCTACGTCCGCGGATCCGGAGGCCTTCCTTCTATTCTAGTGCTAGTAGATGATTTTCCTTCATTCCGTTGTTAGATACTCCTTTTACATAGAGCTACGATTGTATGATCTCTTTTAGTCTGTGTTACCCGTGGGATTCGGGTCTTGGTAGTGTTTTAAACAGCGTATTTGATTGGTGTATGTGCCAAGCGGCACGGATTTCATTCCTTTCATCTTATTTTCCGCTAAATTCTTATTAAATGTTCATAAACTGGTATATTCCGCAACGTGTTAGGCTTACCTAGTCGTGGGGACTGGGTGCCATCACGACATGTTCACGATTGGTGAACTAGGGTCGTGATAGTAGGGTATGTGGATGGAATAAAAGGGTACAAACTTTAGTGTTTGTCTTTACTCAAATTTACAGTTAGCAAAGATGTCACCTTCGGTGAATCCTCTATACTTTATCCTCGTAAAGTTTCCGTGGAGTTTTCAGGAAACAAGAATAACGAGCAGGTGGAGCCTCCAGTGGAGCTTTCCAAGTAAAAGGATCAAGAGACTCAAGTTAAAGATGGTCAGAAGATGTAGACCTTGAAGAACTTACTATCAATGAACCATACACAATTAAAAAAGGGAGGGAGAAGAGGCAGACACAAGAACCGGAACGCCTTATAAATCAAGCAAACTTGATTGCATATGTATTCGTCGATGTACAAGAAGAGATTAAGGATCTGGAGCTCTCCTCGTATATTGAAGCAACTTCTTACTAGAATGCTGCACAATGGCGGTTAGCCATGACAGAAGAGATGGATTCTTCACAAGAATCAGACATGGGTCTTAGTGAAAAGACAAAAGGGGAAGAGGACAGTTGAATGCAAGTGGATCTACAGAAATAAAGAGGGATTTCCTGAAGTGGAAGATGCTCGGTTTAAGACAAGATTGGTTGCATAAGGTTTCAGTCAGAAGGAGGGAATTGACTACAATGTGATTTTCTCTCCAGTCGTGAAGCATAGCTCAATTTGCGTGCTACTACCATTGGTTGTACAATTTGACTTGGAGCTTCAACAGTTTGATGTCAAAAGTCCTTTTTTACATAGTTAACTAGAAGAGACAATCTATACGGATCAGCCTGAAGGTTTTCTAGCGGGGGAAAAGAAGATCACATATGCCAACTAAAGAAGTCTTTGTATGGTTTGAAGAAATCCCCTAGACAGTGGTACAAGAGGTTTAATGCATTCATGACTACACATGAAATCTCAAGGAGTGCATTTGATAGCTGTGTGTATCATAAGAAGATTTCTGGTAACTCAATAATTTATTTAGTGTTGTATGTTGAACATATGCTTATTGCTGCTAATAACATTACATAAATAAATATTTTGAAGAAACTATTAAGTAGGGAATTTGACATGAAGGATTTAGGAGCTGCAAAGAAAATCCTTGGTATGGAGATTTCAAGAGAAGATGGTGTTGTACATCTTCTTAGAAGAGGTATATTGAAAGGATTCTCAAGAGATTCAATATGAATACGTGCAAGCCTATAAGTACACCATTAGCTCCTTATTTTAAACTTTCAGAGTTACAAATGCATCAGTACGAGGATGAGGTGGAGCATATGTCAAATATTCCTTATGCCAGTGCAGTTGGTAGTATTATGTATGTTATGGCAAGCACACGTCCAAATATTGCTCAATCTATAAGTGTGGTAAGTAGAAACATGTCCAGCTCAGGAAAGAGGCATTGGGAAGCGGTCAAGTGGATATTAAGATATCCCAATGGAGCTTTTGGTGTTGGTCTGACTTTTCAAAAAAGTGATGGAGGTACTTCAATTCTCGATTTTATGGATTTTGACTATGTAGGAGATATATCTTGATAGAAGAAGGTCCACAACTGGATACATCTTTACCCACGTTGGCAGTGCCGTTAATTGGAAGTCAACTCTACAGTCGATTGTCGCATAGTCTACAACACAAGCAAAATACATGGCAGCAGCGGAGGCGGTGGAGGAATCTATCTAGTTGAAAGGTTTAGTAGCGAAATTAAGCTTGGTTCAGATGGAATCAACTCTTAGATGTGATAGTCAGAGTGCTATTCATCTAAAGAAAAATCAAAGATTTCATGAGCGCACTAAATACATTGATGTCAGATATCATTTCCTTCGAGATGTTGTTGAAGAGGGAACTATCAAGGTCGTGAAGGTTATCACAAACGATAATGCTACAGATATGTTGACCACGACAGTCCCGCTAGCTAAGTTTGTACACTGCAAAGACTTGGGGGGGTGTGCATCAACTGATGCAACTTCAAAGAGAACAGTTGTTAGGTGGAGGTAGTATATGCTCAACCATGGTTTGATTCTTCTTGTTTCTTACAACGGAATTGCCCAGTAAGCTTAGAAGTTTTGGCTAGAGTGGTTCACACGCATTCTTGAAACGCAAACCATGGCGGAGATTGAAAATGTTGGTTTATGTTTAGTCAACAATGGCATACTGAAAATGTTGGTTTATGTTTAAGCAACAACGCATGCCAATTGGAAGAGTTGGTGGAAAGAGTTGACATGAATGCTAGGAGGAAGCTTCTTCCTTTGATGTCACCTATGACATCAAGAGTAGGTAGTTTGATGTCACCAATGACATCAACAGGAGGTCCTTACCTCTATAAATAGATGCACTCTTTTATAAGTAGAAACCATCCCAAAAACAATACAATATATTGTAGTAGGTAGAGAGTTAAGAGAGAAATTCTCTTAAGTGTAATTTGGAAATCTCCCCTTCCTTTGTAAATAATAGAAAGGCAATTGTTCTCTAGTGGATGTAGGATTATTTTGATCTAAACCACGTTAAATCTTGTATTCTTTCTTTTACGTTTCCGCTAACAGAAAGTATGAAAGGAAAATGTTAGTACTAAGATAATGGCATCGAGGTTCATTTTTTTACGATCATTTATTTACACTAAAAAGGTATAATAATCTCCGGTTAAAATATTTATTATTTTCATAATTTCGTATTTGGTTGAATTTTTTATTCCGTATAAGTAATTCCAAAATAAAGAAAGTTTCATAGGATTATTTTTATACCACCCACAATGAGGGCAATTACGGATATAAACCAAAAAAATGACAAAAAAAAAAACTTTATCCAAACTATTCTCCCAAAGTTCTTCAAGCAAGCGAAGGCTAAATTGAAAATAAAAGTTCATCCAAATTGTAAAATCTAATCACATGTTGTATTCCATTTCAGTCCAAGAAATCAAATACTTATTAGATGAACACGTCCTACTATGCCTTATAAAAAGGACTAAGCGATCGTTACGTATATAATTTGGTTTACAAGTCCGAAGCCGAATTTCATAGAGAGCTAAGGCTTAGCTACACTTTTTCAATATCACCAACAAGGCATGCTTAAATAATTTCTAACTTATAAATATTAAGATTCGTGTATTTAACTAATTAACTAACAAATTAAAATAGTAAATTAACAACTAAAGATACTAATGGTTAGAGACAGAATTAAAGAGGTCTAGAGTTATGATTACCTCTATTGTGGGAATTCTTCCCGCTACGTTTTCTATAAATTTACCAAAGTATTCTTGACTGATCATGAGCACTCTGCCTGTCGTAACTCTCTCCCGAGTAATTACCAAAATTTACTAGACACATTCTCCCGAATTACACTAGTTGGCACTAATTACGACTCACTCGGATAGCACCCAATGTTTCGTTATCCCTAATCATACCTTTAAACCCTCCATATTGATCCCCCATATACGTCAAAAGTGATGTTGTTCAACAACTACCTAAATATGCACTTTCTCTCAAGTAATACATACTAAATGGCATAGTCGATTGTCATGACCCTAGTTCACCAATTGTGAACCCGTCATAACGGCACCAAGTCTTCTCGACCAGGTAAGCCTACCACGTTGTAGAAGTAATAACAGTTGCGGAATTTATAAGAAGAACTAAATAACATGAATAATGTATATAATTTCTGCCTAGCACATACACTTTATCACTTAGAACTCTAAAAACTATCCCAAAGACCCGAAAACTCACAGGCAACATAGGCTAAGAGAAACATAAGATACGGCTCTACTATCCGAAAATGTCTACAGCAACTGAATTCATGAAAAGGAACTGCTAACTACAAGATAGAGTATAAGAAGATTCTTCGGTCTACGGACGTGGCAGATATACCTAAAGTCTCCGAATATAGCGCCTAGATCACTGATAGTGCGCTCGACCAGAAGTACCTGGATCTGCACATGAAAAACATGCGTAGAAGAAGCATAAGTACACCACCGCGGTACTCTATAAGTGTCAAGCCTAACCTCAGTTAAGTTATAACGAGGAAGGTCAGGCCCTACTGAGAATAAACATAATAACAATAATGAACACTGTGAAGAAGGAAATAATCTAGAACAACGATAAAAATAGTATAGAAGTTACAAGTCAATGACAATTAAGCTAAGGAAAATAACACAACCAAGTATTTCTCAACATCAGGGTGCCTTGTAGACCTCCCAGTATACCGTCCTGTAGTCCTTTTTTCTCAAGTGGCCAGTGGATCACTACTAGAGATTGGAGCTATGGCAACGCTTTTTTTGCTACGGATCCATAACCGTTGTGATAGGTACTCTAATGTTACGGTTATAACCGTTACAAGCAATTGTTGGAACTATCGGAACACTAAGCAATCATACCGTTGAAATAGCCTAAATAACTGTCCCTATAGATTCATATATGGTAACGGTTTAGATAACCGTAGAAATAGATACATATATGGTAACAGTTGGACATATATGCTACAGCGATTTAAGTTCCCTCCTTTATTTTCACCCCCATATATTAACACCCGCTAAAGTATGGTAGGGCCCACATCTGATTATTATTATTATTTTAGTTTTACTTATCGAAAATATATATAGCAAAAACCCCTAAAATATACAAAAATCCATAATTCATTCATATTGGAAACTATGAGGCTCCTAAGATTAGTTTCTCTGCAAATTATCAAACTCCTCTTCCATCAATCAAGTTTCTATGCGAATTATCAACTAATCAATCGAGTTTCTAATTTCCCAGAAATCATCAGCAATTATCAGGCTCAGAAAAATCGATAATCTTCTCCAGACTCACTCAAAAATCTCCTCTGTTCCAACGATCGAAATCGCCTCCAGGCTCAACAACTCCTCCATAATCATACAGAGTTTCTCCAAATCTGAATCGGTAAATATATTCTTAGTAGTTTTTTTAATTTTAGCAGCTTTTTAATTTGTTTTTCTTTAAATTTTTGGGCTGGTTTTAGCAGCTCAACTTGAGCTTTTGTTAAATTTATGGGTTGTTTTTTAAAAATTTATTTTTGTTTAAATTTCTGGATTGAAGGCTCAAATTTTTGGAACTAAGGTGTAGTTGTTGTTCCTGTTGTTTTAATAAAGGTCCAATTTTTATGTTGAGCGGCTGCTTGAATGTTGTCCGTGAGGATTCATATAGCCAACCCGAACTTTTTGGGCGTGAGAAGTAGTAGTAGTTGTTGTTGTTTGTTGTTGCTATTATTTTAATAGAAGTTCAATTTTTATGCTGAATCTGCTTGAATGTTGTCAGTGAGGATTATATGGACGATCCAACTTATTTGGGATTGAGGCGTTCGAGTTAAAAACGGTTTTGTTGTTATTGTTTGTTGCTGCTGTTTTGATATAGGTTCAATTTGTGCTTACTGCTACTTGAATTATTGATTCAAACTTAGGATAGTCAACTAAAGTTAATTTGGACAGCTTATGTGTATAAATGAGGAGATGTGCTTTGATACTCTTAGATTGTTTCGAAAGTTGATGACAGACGAATAAGAAAAAATTGATGGGTTTTGGTGAAGTTTGGATTTTTAAGTAGTTAATTAGATACTACAACTTATGCCTTAAACTCGAAGAACTAACAAAGAATTACATTAGGTAAGATATGTGTATAAGAGGAGGTGATGCTTTAAGGTTAATAAACTCGGGAAGAATGTGCAGAAACTATCCAAATATAGAATCATACCAAACCTCTTCTGATAAACTAGGATATCAAAAAGTCTTAGTACCTTGTGTTAGTGAACTATTATGAGCAAGACTGATATTCTTTTCTCACGCTTATCAATCAAAGATATGACGTTCTAGTCCATTTTGTATATTAGTGGATACTTACCAAGAACTTGAACTTGGACTGGTTGAGCAACTTTCCAAATATGTCCTACTAAATCTGTTGGTCCATTATTCAAGCACCCTAAATTAGTTTCTCCTAATGGATCCTCAGACGATTTTCGTGTCGATTTATTCACAACCGATAGCAGTGTAATACAATGGCTTGATTCAAAACCAATGTCCTCTGTTGTGTACATTTCATTTGGGAGTATAGTCACATTGAAGCAAGAACAAGTTGATGAAATGGCTTATGGGTTGTTGAATTCAGGGCTGAATTTTTTATGGGTGATGAAGGAACCATACACAGGGACAATTTATTTACCTGTAAAATTACCAGATGGGTTTTTGGACAAAGCTGGTGATAAGGCTAAAATTGTACAATGGTGTCCACAAGAATATGTTTTTTTGATGGAAGTGAACTGGAGTTCCTTGTTCCAATTACCCGCAACATAGCATGTGTATCGTTTTTCACAAAATACAATTGATTAGACAAGCTATTGTCAAGGCAGTTATTTGAGTGATCTGCGCCTTAGAGGTTAACTCACTTAAAGCTATTGATTGTGTAAAAATTTTCAGATTCCCCGCGCGCATGCTCCTGCAGTATTACCTCATCAATTAAACATTTCAATATGTCTAAAATCAGCTGCTGAAGTGGTTAGTTATTGTCCTTTGTTTTCAATCCAGCAGTGTTATTAATAGCGCTCACCTCAACGCTAAGAGCGTGAGGCGACGCGAGGCGATGCAGTATCACTACAGGGTAACTGTTGCGTAGCATTTCAAAATAGTTGTCGCTAACGTTTATTGCGTGAGGCGACGTTGTAGCGAGTAGCGTCTGTAGCATCGCTATTTTAAAAAAAAAAAAGAAAAAGAGTAAAACTTAAAATAACAAGTCGTGATTAGGGCTTGAGTTCAGAGCTTCTTCAACTTCGAACAAAAAATAAGAAGAAAAGGTCGGAACTGAGGTTACTTCCAAGTCACGATTAGAGCTCGAACAAAAACAACTTCTTCATTTCAAAGCTTGAGGTTTCTTCCAACTGCCATCTTCTTCTTCATCAAGCTTCTGCAATTGAAGGACTAGGTATGAGCTCTAAGTTTCCTTACTTTCTTCTTCTTTCTTCTTTCTTCTTTCTTCTTTCTTCTTTCTGCTTCTTCTTCTCTTCTTCTTCCTTTTTCTTTTTTCCTCTGTTTTTTACGGAAAGAGCAGAAACAGAGTCTGGTTTTGTGCTCTAATTTTCGAGCAAAATATAGAGGTTCTTCACTTCCTCTTTCTTCTTCTCTTAATTATTTTTCTGGCTCCGTTTTGGCAAAATATAGCACTATATTTTTTTTGGCAAAATACAGAGGTCTATTTTGGTTCTATTATGGTCATTTTCAAGCTGCATTGAGGCCCCGTTTTTCAGAAACAGAGGCTTTTTTGAGGCCCTTTTTTCAATTATTAACTTATTGAGTCCCTCTTTTAGTTATATGTATTTACTATATAATATTTTATGTTTTTGTATAAATTATCGCCTCACATTAAAGGCGAGCGCTTCGCTACGATACATGCTTGGGAATTATCCATATTTTATGATACATACTGTAAAAATATTTTCTGTTGGGCATTAAAATAAGTAAGAGGGAGATATGGAAACCATGAAGGTGTATAAAACTGTTAAGATAATACACTTACATTTTCTAGTCTCTTTTTTCATTTGTCAATTTTCGGACATATAGGATTTACATTCTTGCCATGTGTACTTGCTGGGCTTAGCACTACACCACAGTATTTGGTCAAAGGAAATATTTTTTCAGAGGTACGCATAAATCCTCTTTCTGAATCTATTTCTCATTCCTTTTTTTTTTTGTTGATAAATGTGACTACTCACTTGTTGTAGAATCTAAATTTTACTAAATATGGGAGTATACTGAAGTGATTGCTAGATGTGTGTAATGTGTTTCTGAAGTAGGATCTATTGTTTGGTGAAAACATATACATCCATATGAATCAAGAATTTCTTCTCTTCTCCACTCCTCTGATTCTTTAAGATGGCTATCCTCTGCCATATTCTCTTTATATTCCTGAAAGATTGTTTAAGATGACTATTGTGCTTTTTTCCTTTTTGGTGTTTTTCATCTTACCATTTTCAGAGAAAAGAAATAATATAGTATTGTAGAGAACTTGATAGAATTGTAGTATAGTATGTTTATGCTAATGTGCGTTACAAACTTGGGGAGGAGGATATTTAATTGAATAATTGTTAGTCACAATCCCTTATCCTACATCTGTTTGTGTCTTGTCTAAAAAGGTAGATTCGTTTTTTTTTACCTCCAAGTATGTCCTTCTTGATCCCTGGATCATGCTTACCTTGAATACTAATTTCGGTGATTTGAATATATTATATAGGATATCCATAGATTATGGTGATAAAATTTAGATGAATCTCCTTAGATGGACGAATGAGTATATAGGTGGAGTGAATAATTTTCTTGATAAGGCATTTGAACGAGCCCTCAAGGAAATGAAATATTATGTCCTTGCAAAAAGTGCATTAATCGCTATTGCAATTATAGAAATGTGGTAGAGGATCATTTAGTTGTTCATGGGTTTGTTGATGGTTTTACCAAATGGGTTTTTCACGGGGAGGGATTTTCCTTGAGAAATACACCTTCTCCAAGCAATGGCGATGATGGTTCTAACATGTGTGACGATATTGATGGAATGCTTCATGGTACATTTAGAAATATAGATGGACAGGCAGGGGATGAAGAAGGGGCTGGGGAAAGACAATCTGAAGATGCAAGAAAAAATTTCAAATTACTAGAGGAAGAAAAACAAGAATTATATCCGAGGTGTAAAAATTTCAGTAAACTCAGTTTCACTATTCGGTTGTACTTACTTAAATCTTTACATGGGTTGAGTAATGTGGCTTTCTCGGATTTGTTAGAGTTGATAAAAGAGGCATTTCCCTTTGCTTAGGTACCAGAATCTTTCAACAAGACTAAAATATGATAAAAGATTTGGGTCTTCATTATGAAAAAATACATGCATGCCCCAACGATTGCATGTTATTTTGAAAAAAAAATGAGAAGCCGATAATTGCTCTATTTGTGGGTCTTCAAAATGGAAGAATGCTGGTCCTTTGACTAATGCAAGCTCTAAAATTCCTACAAAGATTTTAAGGTACTTTCATTTAAAGCCTAGTCTTCAGAGGATATTCATGTGTCCTGAAACGGCTGCTATAATGAGATGGCATGCTAATGATCGATTTAATGATGGGAATATAAGACATCCTGCTGATGAGGAAGCTTGGAAGGATTTTGATTCTTTGCACCCAGATTTCTCTAGCGATCCTCGAAATATTAGATTGGGTCTTTCAAGTGATGGTTTCAATACGTTTCGTACGATGAACATTTCTCATAGCACGTGGCATGTTATATTAATGAACTATAATTTATCACCGTGGATCTACATGAAATGGCACATTGGGTTGAAGATTTGCATAGAAAAGAGGACAACATTAACTGAAACATATACACAATACAGAACTACATAGTCCAAGGCATAATGGAATAAAACCACTCCCCTTCTGTGTTTTGCTTTCACCTTTTGAAATAATATCTAAAACAACCATCGAACGATTTGTATGCGTTTTCTTTAAATAATGACTTGTACAAAACCAGCAACAAGTGTTTCATGTCTCAAAACTTTTGTGTATATCTCTGACAAAAGAAAAAAACTCGAAAACCTTTTACTAATAGCAAAACTTGATGATTTAATCATCTATAAACCAATGACTATAAATCACAAAACCAATCCTAAACAAGAAGTAATTTTCTCTGAATATTCTCTACGATATTACTTTTGTTATTTCCTATCATTACTGTAATTGTCAATGTCGCTATCCGATGGTCACTTACAGATATATTAGCAGCCAAAACTTAAGCCTGATGCTTGTCAAGAACACAGAAAATCTTGGTCATCAGCCCTTGACTTAGCTGAAATTGGATCCCAAAAAATGGTAATCCTTCCGAGACAGTGACATTAACAGATGAAACGCTGTTTCTACATTGAGATAAAGCTGGTTTATCAACCAAAAATGACTTCTTCAAATTCTCCAACCTCACCATTTCTTGCTCTAGGCGCTTGATGTAATCTGTACACTCAGCTACAATGTTCTCTCTTGTTTCCTGAAATTTTCAAAAGCCAAGAAAGAAACTGTAACTTAGCCATTAATATATGCATCACATTTTTACTTGAGCCAAGGTTAGCCATTAATATATGCATCACATTTAAAGAAATTTGTCTCTATATTCCCCTGTTGGAATTCTGTCCAGCAAAGTATGTGCTAATCTGATGATTTTCGTACATTATCTTATTAAAGAAATCTTATATAACTCAGTGGATTCTCGACAACATTAGTTGTCAGAGGATATGTATCTCCTTTTTTCACTTATATGTACTCAATCTTATACTATTTCGTATTTGCTTTTTTTAAATATGGCAAAGATTTTATTAGTAACGAATCAAGAAGGGTACTCAAGCAAAAATAAAAAAATATCCAACCGCATTCCAGCTGGATCACTTGCATCTTTGCGAAACCAAAAGATTTCGTCATTGACAACAATAAGAACCTCTCAAGCTATAAGGTCTAATGAAAACGAAAAAAGACAATCAGAATCTCGATCACTTGTATTTTTGCGAAATCAGTCGTTGACAACAAAAAGAACCTTTCATAGAAAGACAATCAATAGCTGAGAAGGTTTCACAAAGAGCTCAATTGCAAGAAAAAGTGCGGCAAGTGCCATTGATTTCTACCTCTTCTATAGCACAAGGAGTGCAAGAACAAGTGCGGCAAGTGCCAATGGATTCCATCACTCCTACATCACAATCTATGCATGGACCATCTCAAAATTTTACCAATCATGAAGCAGTTGAACAATCTGAGGAACCAGGAAAGTATATTTAAAGTTTAATCATAAAATTAACTAACAGTGGTGATTGGTGATTATCCTTGTTTTTCTATTAGTGCAGGCCCTCCCGCGCCAAAAAGGAAAAGAGGCCCTACTCAAATGCAAAGTGTGCACGATAGGAATGATCGTAAAATAGGGAAAATGGCTTTCTGTTAGAGAGTGATCGAGAGAAATTTTCAGTTGGGAGCCATTCTTCAACCTGTTGGCCCTACTGATGAAGTTATTAAAGAGTTGGGTAGCTTCCTCGACACATTGGGAAGGAATGAGACTTTTTGTCCTCTTAATGTATTTGATTGGAGGAAAGTAGATATAAAAAATGATATTTGGAAATATGTCAAGGTTTGAAGTTCCTAATGTTCAATAAGTGTCGATAATATTTCATATTTCTCATATTAACCTAATTGCACTAAATTTGTAGGAAACAATATGACATTCCTGAAGTGGCGAGGAATTGGGTTTTTGATTCAGTTTGTACTGCTTGGAGAAAGTATAAAATTCAGTTAAAGAGAAAGTACTTTGAAGCATATGATAATGACGAGATTCGAATGGAGAATACGCCAAAAGATGTTCCGGAGTCTCACTTTAAAGATCTTCTTGAATATAGGAACTCC
The DNA here is from genome assembly GCA_032618575.1 of Nicotiana noctiflora. Taxonomy (NCBI): domain Eukaryota; kingdom Viridiplantae; phylum Streptophyta; class Magnoliopsida; order Solanales; family Solanaceae; genus Nicotiana; species Nicotiana noctiflora. Next base: position 14,497 of record JASVEL010014138.1, read on the forward strand.
GATGCCACCATGGTAATTACATCCATCTTTTGCCAACTTTGTAGGAGATATAATACGGTAGTTGCAACAGAAAGAAATGACAAAAGTCATCCAAATTCTAATAAGGTAGTTGCAACAGAAGTTTTAACACGATTAAAGGAGAGATAGTAGGGAATGTTCACCCTTTTTCTATTTTGCAGTAAATTATTTACCAATAATAAGTTAATAGCAGGAAGTCACCTTTGTAACTGTTCCATGCGCTCTGTATAAGTAACTTTGTTTTCAAAATCTGAAGAGCTGCTCATTTCAACAGCAATGATGTCATCAGTTGATTTATGTAGAACGTCGTCAACTTCTTTTAACTGCCATGATATAGGAAGCTCGTAGTTAAGGGCCACAAAAGCTAACCCGTTTGGTGTAGGATTTAAGGGTAATGCACCTCTCTGCAAAGCATAAAGAACATGTCAATTTCCAAGTATAACATAGGGTGAAAAGGCTTCACAAGAGCCTAAAACAATGCTTCTAGTGTCCAGAAGCACTACTGTACTCTCATGGCTTCAGGGGCAGTTGAAGCAAACTCAAAGTCCAGTTGTATTTTAGTACATAAAAATTGTATTTTAGGTGGCACATTGTCAATCTTTGCTTGTTATTTGAAAAAAAACGACCGAAACCAATATCGCAAATCGAAAAAAGTTGAAGCATCCACATACTGCTGGCAAAACAAGTTTTGCTAGAACATCAAGTTTGATTTTGTTTCTTATTTTTATTAAAATATGAACTTGCTAACTTTGCATGAAAAGATTATTATACCAATTTTCATGTTATTAGGAAAAAAAGCAGGAAATGGCTGATACTTCGGATACTTTATCAAGTAAGGACATCTTTGTGGCCATAAGAAAAAGAAAACCTAGCCGAGTTTACAAAGACTCCTATGAGAATACAATTAGTAAAATTGTAAGAAAGTTCTAATTTAAAGTTTGTTGTGATTATTTATTTATTCTTTATTATCGTCTTAGTTATATACTTAAACTCTATTCTCTTGCATTTGGTTTGTAGGCTGAAATGGAGAGAATCCAATCAAATCAAGAAAGTGGAGATGGAAGTGATTCAGTTGACGCATTTGCATCCGTCATGGGACCTGAGCACCCAGGTCCGTAAGATTGTATGGACGATGGGTTAATAAGACTCTCTTGAAAAAGAAAAAAGGAGATTTTGGATCCTCTGTAAATGCTACTGATGAGAGAATGGAACAAAAAATGGAGGAAATGGGAAAGAGGATGCAACAAAATTGATGAAAAAGCTCAATGCACAAAAGGAAAAAATGTTGGAAGAGCTCAATGGACAAAAGGATGCTATGGAACATGATATTACGATGAACGTCGTTACATGACTTCAACGTCTCAACCCCGATTTAAGACTTGATCCTGATATGCTAATATTCAGTGCTCGTGCATAACAAGGTGCTATTCAACCAATCAATCGTCCATCCGCTAGCAGTAACACTCGAGGTTAGTCATTAGCAAATGTTACACGTCTTCTCTTCCCTCTTCTTCTCCTCTTTTTTTATGTTTCTTCTCTACCATTGTGCACTCTCTCGCTCTCTATTTTTTTTTACATATCGGCCAGTTCTACATTCAAAGGGAATTAAATATGAGATAATAGGTAAAATAAATATTTCTGAACAGGTTTAGCTTGTGTAACTGATCCTGGTTGCATTCAAAATACCAACTGATGAAGTGATTGCTATGATTTTACCTTTGGTTTCATTCAAAATATTTGTGTGCTCTAGTTCTCTCTGTTTCTGTCATGTGCTGAAGCTGTCCAACAACAGAATGTTATTGTTTTTGATGCACTTATTTAACATACTGGAATTCTTACTGTTACATAATCTGGTGCTGTGAGAAAAGTATTAGGGGTTTATAAAGTGAAAGTGCATTTAGATAGCAGTGCCATTTGGGTTGTTGTATGTACGAGAATTTTTAGATAGGATTCTCTTGAAGGGATATTGAGTTTGTTTATACTCTTTTGTAGGTGGAGTATGTGAAGTAATGGAAGTCAGAGGTAGAGATGACGGCTGTGATGAAGATCTTGATCTTACTTAAGAGATTTTTGAATTGTTGATTATTATAGATGCATGTGGCGGTTTCTAAGAATGTTTGTTATCAAAACATTTTAAAATTTGGGATCTTGAAAAATCAAATGTATGTACTTATTGGTTTCATCACTATCTATGGATTTATTATTAATTGGCTTGTTAGATAATTTAGATTATGAATAGTTTTATTTTGTTATTTATATAAATTTTAGTGTTATATATATATATATATATATATATATATATATATATATATATATATATATATATATATATACAACAGGGGACTCTATTTTAAATTCAATTAGTCTGTTACAGCTAAGAGAACCGTTGCCGTAGGTAGTTCAACCGTTGCGATATGACCTGTAAATCGTTCCAAATTATTCTACAAACCATTGCAATAGGACCTGTAAATCGTTCCAAAATATTCTAAAAACCGTTGCAATATGTAGTTCAACCATTTCAATTTCTTAAAGAAATCATTGCAATTTTTGTCATGCATGTAACAATTTAATAGATATAGTAATGGTTATGGACCGTTCCAGTTGATGTTATGGCAACGAAAAGTGAGAATAGTCGTTCCAACAGGAAGAGAGAAAACCGTTGTGATAGACTGTACTATAGCAACGGTTATCTGAACCGTTCCAAAAAATGTTCCATAAGCTCTATAGCCACGCCAGCTTGTGGAACGGGCGCTGAACTGTAGCAATAGATGTATGGCAACGGTTTACTTACCTATTGGAATGGTCTTTCATCTGTAGCCATAGGTGAATTTTTCAGTAGTGAATTTATCGGGAATTGAACCCGTAGTCCATCACATTTAAATACCTGCAATCTTCCGGGAATCGAACCCATAGTCCACCTTATCAATAGCAAAGGATCTCACGAGAATTGACCGCAGTCTATCATATCAACAGCAAAGAATCTCCCAAGAATCGAACCCGTAGTACATTATATCAATAGCAAAAGGATCTTCCGAGAATCGAACCCGTAGTCCATCATATCAATAGCAACGGGACCTCCCGGGAATCGAACCCGTAGTTCCAACATAAATGGGCAACCAAATCAGCTAAATATTAAGAGAATGAAGTACACAAATACAAGTAACAATTAAATTCTGGCCTAACATGCTTCACAAAAATTTCAATTAAGGCAATTAAGTAGTTAAGCAATCAATTCTTTCTAATCATGTTTTTCTAACTAACACAGATTAAATCTTGCATTGAAATCAGTCAATTAATGGAGAAACACAGTTTAGACAATTCAAGTAAAGTGGATTTTTCAATAATTATCACAAGTACACGGTCGTCACCTCACGTACAAGGCATTTCAATCAACACATAAGAAGACCTAAGGGGAGGGGTCTCCCACACAAGGTTAGACAAGCCGCTTACCTCGAACCGGTACAAAATCAACTAGGGAACGATGCCCTTGCCACGCGTATCCGACTCGAAATGGACTAAATCTATTCAATTCAATTACAAATCGTAAATAATATTGCAAACAACTGATTCCACTATTAAAATTAAAGCTAGGCGCGAAAATAGGTAAAATGACCAAAATACCGAGGGCGGCATCAGTTGAATCGTCAGAGGTTGCGTCCCCAATGCGGGCTACGCCACAAGATGAGGGACCGTACGGGCTTGTCCGTTCTTAGACGGGCTCGCCTTCTAATGAGGAGGAGGATAGGCCTTTATAGAAGCGTCGAGTGGCATTTGTGGCGGCCCCTCCGTCGGTGATCAACTTGGATTCTCCCCTAACGAATTTGGAGGGTGGTTTGGTTGTAGCGCTTGCTGTCGAGGAGATGGAGTTAGTCAAAGTTGAACCAGTTAGTTCTAGCCATAGGAATGTTGCTATCTTGGCGACTCCATCCCAAGTTCCTATTTTCGAGGCTGAGGGTCAATCCGCAGAGGCCACCGTTGGGACTTCTAATGTAACATAGTTGACCATAGCAAGTTTCTCTACATCAAGGACGACATAGAGGGGAAAGGACATGATGGAGGACGAGTATGAGTCTAAGTCTGATTTGGGACCCGACAATGTTCGTATGTTCGAGGAGGGTATTACCAATTCAATGGTGCATGTAGGGGGCAGCCCATTTTATTGAGGTTCCCTAGAATTTGAACTTACTATCTGAAGGAAATAGCTTGGTGTCGCAGCTTGAGTTGTTATGTTTGGAGGTCGAGAACGCGTCTTTGAGGAGCATTTCAAATATTGAAGTGATGGACGAAGTGGTCGTGATGGGCCTGAGGGTACGTAGTACGTTCCTAGTTTTGTTTCTCTTTTTTTTTAGCAGTTGCCTCAACTTTACCTTCTCTTTTTTCTTCAGACTTACTTGTTGAAGGTGAAGAACATCCGTAGAGCCTAGATTCATTCGAGAATCTTTCTGTAGATGGTGAGGAAATATCATTGTTACCGTGATCGGTGTCGAGGGTTGCACGAGCATTTACAGAATGATCACGGTAATCGGGCTTTGGGCAAGGAGTTGGTGAGGCGAGATCAGTAGTTGTTGTAGGCGCTTGGCGGTAAACGTGCTCTTGAAGAGCATATTTGTCGGAATGGCAAGGAGCTTGAGGTGGGAAAAGGAATTGCAGCCGAGTGTGCACTCCTGCAGGTTAGGTTGAGGGAGATGGCGCTGGAGGCGAAGTAGAACCAGGTCAAGGCAGCGGAGGCGGTTGCAGAATGGAGTGGGAAACCGGCGGTGCTGGAAGGCGAGGTTGCTGCCTTCAAATTTTGGGAAAGGGGTTCCTCGTCGAGGGACGTGGTATTGGAGGCATCGATTCGTGTACGTGACTCCCGGATTGAGCCAGAGAGGGAGACATCGACCCTTAAGGATGCGAGGCTCGAGGAACAGATTCGTGTTCTTGAGCAGGAGGCCCAGGTCATGCTGGACTAGATTGCGATTTTGGAGGAGGAGAAGTGGCGAATGCAAAGCCATGCTAGTTTGTCGCATATTGCTGTTTCCCACCAGGTTCATGAACTTTGGGTCTACGTTGAGGCTCAACGCGATGTTTACAAGAACTTGTTGGAGGCAGGTATTGTGACCGAGACCGTCTTCGAGGTGGCATGCCATAAGGCTCGTGAAGCTTGTACTGACAGTGGTTATGATATTTTGCGACGCCCAAGGTAGATGATGGTGCGAGTGGCAATGATGGTGATAATGGTGGTAGTGCCGAGTAAAGAAAAATTTGTTATCGTTGTTTGTTGTTTTTCTTTATATCCTATATGTCAGTTTGTGCTCAGTGGTTTCTTGCTGTTATTCTATATTTTTATTTCTTGTATTGACCGGTCGGGGCCGGGTGTAAGAGTGGAGAATGCGCACTCTTAACTCTGTAGAAAAATGTACTATTTTTTCCATCATTTGTCTCGTGCTCTACTCTGTCTTCCGTTCCCCTCATTTTTTTTTATTAATATGTTTGGAGGGATGATTAGCCCTTGAATTTGATTGAGGCCATCATGACAGTATTGGAATGATAATTATGGCTCTTTGGTCTGACATGAATGGGGAAGGGTGATCTCCTTGTAGTGACGACAATTGGTTTTTCTTCGCCCTAGCCCTAGTGCGGCTGAGGTCGCATCCGATCAATTTCGAGGGCCAAGGCACTTTAAGTGAGTCCTAGTTCGAGCAAAACTGGACCTAACAACTTTGATAGCGAAGGCCCTTAGCCCGAGCCCTGGTTCGACTAAGGTTGAACTCAACAAATTTGAAGGTAAAGGCATTTAGCCTAAGCCATAGTTCGACTGAGGTTGAAACTAAGAAATTTGAAGGAAAAGGCATTTAGCCTGAGCCCTAGTTCGAGTGAGGTCGACCCTAATAAATTTGAAGGCAATGGCATTTATCCTGAACCCTAGTTTGACTGAGTTCGAACCTAATAAATTTGAAGACAGAGGCATTTAGCCTATGTCCTAGTTCGACTGACGTCGACCCTAATAAATTTGAAGGTGAATGCACTTAGCCTGAACCCTAGTTTGACTAAGGTCGAACATGATAAGTTCGATGGCGAAGGCACTTAGCCTGAGTTCTAGGTGCGATTGAGTTTGAGCCTACTAAATTTTAATGGCGAAGGCACTTAGCCTGAGTCCCCATTCGACTAAGGTTGAACCTGGTGTATTTGATGGCGAATGCACTTAGCCTGAGTTCCGGTTCGAATGTGGTCGAACCTAATAAATGGCGAAGGCACTTAGCCTGAGTTCTGGTTCGACTGAGGTCGAACCTATTATATTTGATGGCGAAGGCACTTGGCCTAAGTCTCGGTTCGCCTGAGATCTAACCTAGTATATTTTGATAGCAAAGGCATTTAGCTTGAGTCCCAGTTGGACTGAGGTTGCACCAGATATATTTTCATGGCGAAGGCACTAGGCCGGAGTCCCGGTTTGACTGAGGTCGAATGTGATATATTTTTATGGAAAAGGTGCTTGGCCTGAGTCCCGGTTCGACTGAGGTCAAACCTATTATATTTGATAGTGAAGGCATTTGGCTCAGTCCCAGTTCAACTGATGTCGAACCTGATATATTTGATAGAGAAGGCACTTAGACTGAGTTCCGGTTCGACTGAGGTCGAACCTATTATATTTTGATGGCGAAGGCACTTGGCCTGGGTCCTAGTTCAACTTAGGTTGAACGTGTTATATTTGATGGCAAAGGTACTTAGCATGAGTCCTAGTTCAACTGAGGTCGAACCTGATATATTTTGATGGCGAAGGCGCTTGGCCTGAGTCATAGTTCGACTGAGTTCGAACCTGATATATTTCAATAGTGAATGCGCTTGGCCTGAGTCACGCTTTGCTTGAGCACGAACCTGATATATTTTGATGGCGAAGGCGCTTGGCCTGAGTCCTAGTTCGAGTGCGGTTGAACCTATTATATTTGATGGCGAATGTACTTGGCTCGAGTCCCGGTTCGACTGAGGTTGAACCTGATATATTTTTATGGAGAAGGCGCATGGCATGTGTTCCGGTTCGACTGAGCTCGAACCTATTATATTTGATAGCGAAGGCACTTGGACTGAGTCCCTGTTCTGGCTTAAGATAGCCTTGTGTCGATTTTCGGCCTGACACCGCGTTAAGGGTGAAGGAAATGCCTCATACTTTCGTTCTAAGGGAGAGGGGGTAACTTCTTCTTCATCTTGTCTGATTGTTTTAGGATCTTAGTTTACTTTGATCCGTTGGAGTTGGATTTCTTACTCCTTTTTGATTTTTTATGTTCCTTACGCTTCGATTCCAATGAGAAGCTATATGATTTCGCTTGAAAATCCCCATTGACGGCGCCAAATTGTTGGGTGAAAAATTATTGAACACTTCCCAAGCAAATCAATTGAAATAATTCAAGGGGTAAATGATAGCCAGTCGTAGTTAATCGCAGAATTATAGGACAAAATTGAGACATAAAAGTAATCAATTGTGGATCGATAGAAATGAGATTTTATTCATCATGGTAGCTTGACCTGCCTCTGCTTGAAGATGTTCAGGATCTTACATCAACCTTGCTTTTAGCTCTACTTATGGAGCATATCTTTCTCTTTCTGGTGTATTTAGCGTTGTGTAAAAGAAGAAGTATCCCTTGGGAGGTTCTCTCTCTTTGTATTTGTAGCCTTATGCTTTTTCAGCTGGTCGCGAATGGGCCCCTCTTTTGGTCGTGATGGGGTTGACCCTCTGTCATAGAATGGTCGAATATTAGCCAAGATAAACGCCAATTAATATTATCCAAGACTCAAGGTACAACTAAAAGGAATAGTCCAAAGAGATACTGTTTCAGAACAATTTTACCCAAAATCCGCTCTGTAGTTCAAATCAAAAAGACATTCTACCCTTAGGTGATATACAATTATATCTTTAAATTATACAAGTATTTAATATAATAATAGTTGATTAATATTTTGAGAACATTTTAATAATTAATTTAGTATACATTATTCATATTTTTATAATAATATAAATATATATTGATTTTTACATAAGTATTTTTTTATCACATTTTATTTCGAAAAATAAAGGTGTTATTTGGTTTTTCATTTAATGTCCACCGTCCAGTACCCACTTTGCCTCCCTTGCTAATATTATTTGAGAATATTTTTATAAAGCACTATCTTTTAGCGGTAATTAGATATCTATAGATACCATTTGCTATATTACGGATTACAGATATGTTTTCTGTTGTTATAAGACGTATTAGATGTATTTAAGCTACTGTGTTCATGAATACAGTCTCAAAAATAGGCGTGAATCATGGAAGTCCAATTAATAAGTTATTGTATTCGAGTGTATTTGACTGTATTCATGGCCTGGAACTTGGGACTAAAGTTGGACAGCTTATTGCATTCGACTGTATTCATGGCGTGAAACAGGAGATTACACTGTTTTTAAATGAAAAGTGAATCGATTAACATAATAGACTCCTAATATAACTCAACAAACTCAACTGTAACACATGAATTTTGTATTTTCAGTTATAAAAAAGACTCTCAACCTAAAAATATCAAAAAAACATAGCAATCTTCAGAGAAAGTATATAATACATCTGAATTTATAAATTATATTAATTAAAAAACATATGAATACATCAAATAGCGAGACAGTGTATACAATGAAATACATAGAATACAGCAGGATATATTGAAATACAATAAAAAAAATAAAACAGTGAATATAATAAAATACACAACGAGCTACATTGAATTACAATATAAAAAGAAATCCAATGAATACAATGAAATACATAAAAATACAACACAAAAACCATGAACCAACAACTCTTTTCGTCGCAAAAACCATAAACCCAACAGATCTTCGTCCCTCATATTATCTTCCTCTGGTTCAAAATTCACTCTCTCCAAGTTTTGTGAAGATGAAGAACGAGACTTAGAGCCATACGAAGATGAAGAACAATATGGTTGTAATTCACAGGGAATTATAAGAGAGAGGGCACTGATTAAAGCAAATTGAAGCCAAGACATTATAAAAGTAGAGGAAACTGCTGCGAAATTTTGTGAAACTAGAATTTCCAAAAATTTCTTGGGTTTCTTGGGCTCGAATTACAGCCATATTGTTCTTCATCTTTATATTGTCTTCATCTCCGCCCCTCATGGTTTTTGACTAATGATTGGTGATATGGGTGAGAGGAATGTTGTTGAACATCGTGTGTTTGGGGAACCGGGGAAGAGAATGATATGTATCAAAGTAGAGAGAGAAAGGAAAAAGTATAATTGAATAGCGTATTTAGCAGCTTAACGGTAGGAGGTAACTAAAATTATATATTTTGCTATAAACATTAAAAGGTATATCTATAGAATATAATCTTTTAAAAATAATATTTATTAAAAATAAATAAGATGTTAACCTTTGCTAAGGGGCATTCAGATAACAAATGATCCCGGATATTTTTCTGGTAGGGTTCGAATTCAGCACTAATTAAAAGTAGAAGAATTATATCCATTAATTTCTCCACCATCCACGATGATTATGTCTTTTGTATTTTTTATTTTATCAAAAGTATGTTTGCTTTCCACTAATTAAACGAAACTTAATTATTCCCTACGTCATTCAGTACTTCTTAACATTTTAACAGCATAGAGGAGCTGGGGTTCCATTTTTCAATTCGAAAAGTTTAAAAATTTCAACGTAATTGTTTTACACTCTTTTTTACTTAATATAATCTAATAAGTAAATAACGGGATAATTGATTTGATGTGGAGGGTGTATAGTATAAGAACTTGTTAAACTTATATTGAAATAAATTACCTATAGTACCTAGATTAATGATATTAAACAGTATTAAACAAATCCAACATGGGACTACATAAAAGAAAGAGAGTTCCGGTGCTGGCACAGTTGCTACTTCATCACTGCATCTTTAAAGTTTCTTGACCCTTCATATCAAGGTTAATGATTTTAAACATATAAGAGAGGAGTTTTTTTTGGTTAGAAATTCGTTCTAGTCCCATTCTTAAAGAATATTGACACTCTCCTCTAAACTAATAATAATTGGTAAATTATTTTAGGACAGATTAAAACACGTCATGCATAGACGTAAAATGTTCCAAAACAAAAGAACGAAACAAAGATCTTAATAGAAAGGGTGGAATCTTATTATGATACAATGATATAATGCATGCATACAGTTAATCGGAGCATGAGGGTGATACAAATATTTGGATTACATAGACCACTATATATAACCTAGATATAACAAAATTTATAACACGAGGAAGAAAATAAAGTAAAAATAGATAACAGTGGCTTTTTGAGAAATTAAAGCATTATGCCACAAATTGTAATATAGCGTTTAGAGGCCACTAGAACCAATCAATTTTGTTAAGCCAAAAGTTATGGCCATAGCCAACCAACCTCCAAGTAAAACCCTAGCCGAGGACTTAACTACTGGTGCCTTCCCTAAAGCAGCTCCTAACCATCCAAACACCATTAAAGCTAAGGTCACAGCTGCAACAACAGCTCCAATTCTCACTTTGTAATCCCTAATAAATGATGCTGCTAATAATGGCACCATTGCACCTACTGAGAATGCAAGTGCTGATGCTGCTGCTGCTTGTGCTGGATTTGGCAAGCTCTCTTTCTCATTATCATCATCTTCTTTTTCTCTGTTAGCGTTTCTTCTCTTTTCCCTTTTCATTTGAGCCACTTCTATGTCAAGTTGAGAATAAACGGAGACAAATTCTCCGATGGCCATAGAACAAGCTCCGGCCACTAGACCGGCGAATCCGGTCAAGATCATGACCTTAATGTCTTTTTTCACAGCTCCAACCCCCATCATCAATGATGCTGTGGAAACTAATCCATCATTGGCTCCAAGAACAGCTGCTCTAAGCCATTGAGATCGTTTCGAATAGTCGAATTCCTTCTCATCTACTTCCTGTTCTAGGGTTACTTGTTGCTCCAAGTCATTCATAGGGAGAGTGAACTTGGATTCTTCTCGAGTATTTGCTTGGTTTGAAGCCATGGTTTTTTTGTTTGACAGAAAATAATGACTTGAAAATAATTAAGCAGGCAAAGAGTGGAAGAAAGTAGTAGTAGATGACTGTGTTTGACACACGCCTCATAAGGCTGGGTATTTATAGAAAGAAACTTTTATATTGTAGTAGTGGGGAAAATGTGTGGGGACATTGCATGAGCAATAACATAAAGAGATTTCGTGAATACATAAAATTTCTTGTACCTTGAAAAAATTGAAGTCTCCTTTTTTTTTTTTAGTAAAATGATGATGGAGTCTTGCAAGGATTGGGTTCTCCTTTTAGCTTAAATTATTGAGGAGTATACGAATTAATTGGTGATATAAAACAAAACATAAGCTTTTGTTTGCATGATCTTTATTCAAAGACTGAAGACGAGTTATTTTCTTTTTTTTTTTGGTTGTCTTCTTTGATAACCTTTTTATGGATATTTAAATTTCATCCGCAGTAATGAAAAACAATATATAAATAGTTAAGAAAAATGCTGCCCTTTTATCATTTACAGTTCACGACATCCTGAAAAGATTAAAAAGAAATCCATTTACTTTTGCCGTATTAAGAATACTTCTCTACACGTTACAAAATTGCACCTGATCAAATTGATGAATAAGTATTATATAGAGTACTTTCTCCATTTCAGTTTATGTTCATTTTTTGTCCGTTAAAAAAAAATATGATCCCTTTCTAAATTTGAAAATAATTTAGCTTTAATTTTCAATTCAATCCTTAATGAGAAGGTTTTATAATCATATAAATAATATGAGCCCGAGTTGTTTAGGATCACAAATTTCAATGGACTTTTATTTTTTTTTAAACTTCGTGCACATAGATCAAAGAGAGAGGGAGAGTAGTATTTAATTAGCTTATAGATTCTTATATAAGGACTCTCAGAAAGAGAGTTAAGAGAACAAAAAAGAAGAAAGAAACTTTGACATGAAAGAGAGTAGGATATACAGTGGGAAATCACTAATGGAATTTAGAGAGAGGAAGAAGAAAAAGAGAGCAGAAAATGGTTTTCTGATTTCTCAGCTAACCTGGGATTGGCTTAAGGGGAAAGAGAGAAACTTTAAGGGATGCAGTTATACCAGAACTACGACGTCACGAATAAGGCATGACAAATAAAGATAAGAAAAAGAAAGACCGAAAGGAAATGTTCTTCTTTCCGTTTTCCTCAATAGACTCTTCAGTTTTATGTTTATGGAAGATGACAAATACGACTTGCGGATACAACATAAAACGCCGTGGTTATATATATATATATATATAGGCGTAATACATTTGGAGATACTTAAAATTTGGCACCATCTTTCATTTAGACACCCAAACTGAAGGTTGTTCCTATTGAGCACTTATAGTACTACACTAAACTTGTTCCAATTAGACATTTTTTAGACAATTAGCCAAACTACCAAGTGTGTGCAATGCACTCACAGCTAATGTGACGAATGACAATAAAAAAAGAACATATACCCAATCAAAAAATGACATTCTCAAAATGAAAAAAAAACTTTAATGTATACCCAATAAGAAAATGACACATTATTAACAAAAGAAAATAAAAAAAAGGACACATTAGTGTTCTTGGTGTTCTTCACTATCTTGATGTCTATTATTGTTCCAACCACGATTTTAATCCGAAATTTCAAAAGAAACTTCTCCAAATTTGTTATAACTTCAACTAAAGATTCCCTACCAAGACTTGAAGCCCCAATATTAATTTCTCAATTTTTCATCAAATCAAGTAACTCATTTTAAACTTTCAAGCTTTCTTAAAGTCCCCATTAATGGTGGTTTGACTTCAAATGAATAATACAGTCCTACTTCGGTTTCAATCAAGTGAGATGGTTGTTGGTTCAAACTTTCGAGCTAAATTAATGGTGGATGCACAATAATGGTGAAAGTGGGAGAGACAATGGTGGAAGTGATGGTGAGATAAAAAAAAAGAAGAACAATAAAAAAGAAAATGAAAAAAATGAAGATAAAATCTGCATTTTTAGGCTCTTCACGCGCCTATTTTTGGTGAAGCTCACTTTACGTGACAACTCAGCAAAAAGTGTCTAATTGGAACAAGTTTAGTATAGTATTCCCTCCGTTTCAATTTATATGAACCTATTTCCTTTTTGGTCCGTGCCAAAAAGAATGACCACTTTTTTTATTTGGAAACAATTTACCTTTATGCAATGATTTATAGCCACACAAAATATATGTGCCTTATTTTACACCACAAGATCAAAAGTCTTCTCTCTTTTCTTTGTGTGTGTGTGTGTGTGTGTGTGTGTGTGTGTGTGTGTATTGCTGTAAGTAAATAAAATAGTAATCTTTCTGAAAAATAAAACAGAAAGTTAGTAGAAAAAATTCTGAAAAATAATATTCGAACTTCAAAATAATTTTTGAAATGTTGAAGGAACAAATCGATCACACTTAATACATAGTGTGTCCTTAAGGAAATTATTTCCCTCAAGTACCAGGGTTTATAGAATATATCCTCCCAAGATAGAAGGATTTAACTCACTTGAGTGTTGGTAGAAAAAACGCCGCCGATGATCAACGAACCACTCGATTGCAGCAAAACACACTTGAATTTTAGTGTAGAAGAAGAAGAGAATCATCGAATTTCGTAAGTAAATTTCTGGGATTTGAATGTCTATTTATAGCTAACTTGGAGATGTTTCTAAAGAGGTTTGCAACCTTTCAGAATAGTCATGACTATTGAACAGGTGTGATCCTCTAAAGAGGTTTGCAACCTTTCAAAACAGTCATGGCTGTTTGAACAGGTGTGACCCTCCGAAGAGGTTTGCAACCTTTCAGAATAGTCACAGTTGTTGGAACAGGTGTGAAACTGTTTCAGTACAGCCATGGCTGTTGGAAATTTTTGCTGAAAATTCAAAACGAATTTAAATTAATCCGAAAAAGAAACACGTACTACACCGGACCGGGTCGCAAGTCATCCCTCCATTTCTTTTTCAACCATTTTACATTCACACCTCTTTTGTTATTATTTATTAAATAACAAACCCAACAATCCTCCACATGAATGGGAAATGACTATAAACTTAAAGGAATGCACAAACGTGTGTGTGTTTTACAAACAAGAATTGATTGCATTTGGATAAGTAGGTTTCCCTTTGAACTTTCCGTAGTGAACTTATATCGGATATACTCGGTCAATCGATAGATTTGATATCTTCGAACCGTCGAGCATTATTGTATACCTAGACAACATAAGTCACAGAATCAATCCTTAACCATCTATGGTTCTCACGTTTGTGTTCGTTTCAGCCATGAACACCGCCTGGTTTCATAAATGCTTAGAGAATGTGCCTTTACTTTCATTCTCATTGAAGTGGATTACACTCACCTCACATAGGTGATTCCTAAATGTGTAATTCTAAAGACACACTATCTGGTCATATCTTGCCAGACTTAGCAAATCAGTAAAAAGCTTTAAGCTTTATTGACTCATCAAAAAAGCCTTAATGCTTTACCTCATTTTGAACATTGTCTTAATCACGAGAATGGGTTGAGTTAGTTGACAATGTTGAATCATCATTCATAACTTTGTTTGATCTCTTTCAGCCTAGCTCTTGGGATCTCCAGTCTGCTAGGTAGAGTTACCGCCATGATGACTTGTCCGAGGCCTTTAACCCCATTCCCATTGATGGTCTTTCAAATGCCTCTCTAGATATGACTTTTGTAAGTGGATCCACCACGTTATCTCTTGACTTTACGTAGTTAATTGTGATAACACCACTAGAGAGTAGTTGTCTAACGGTATTGTGTCTCTGTCGATTATGACGAGATTTTTCGTTATACATAACACTCCCTACCCTACCTATTGCCGCTTGATTATCACAATGTATACATATATGTGCTAAAGGTTTTGGCCAAAATAGAATATCTTCCAAGAAATTTCGGAGCCATTCAGCTTCCTCACCGGCCTTATCTAAAGCTATAAATTTAGATTCCATTGTAGAATGGGCAATGCACGTTTATTTGGATGATTTCCAAGATACTTCTCCATAACCAATTACAAAAATATATCCACGCGTGGATTTAACTTCAGATGATCCAGTGATCCAATTTGAATCACTATACCTCTCAATCATGGAAGAATATTTATTCTAATGCAAAGCATAATTTTGGGTATATTTTAGATACCCCAAAACCAGTTTTACTGCCATCCAATGTATTTGATTGAGATTACTTGTAAACCGACTCAGTTTGCTAATTGCACATTCTATATTTGTTTGCGTACAATTTATGATATACATCAAACTTCCCAATACTCTTGCATAGTCCGGTTGTGAGTCACTTTCACCTTCATTCTTTTGAAGTGCATAACTCACGTCAATTGGAGTCTTGGCAATTTTGAAATCCAAATACTTGAACTTGTCAAGTACCTTTTCAATGTAGTGAGACTGTGATAATGCTAGACCTTGTGAAGTCTTGCGAATTCTGATTCCTAAGATCACATCAGCAACTCCTAAGTCTTTCATGTCAAATTTGCTAGCCAACATACGCTTTGTAGCATTTATATATGGCATACTTTTGCTTATTATCAACATGTCATCAACATATAAACAAACAATAACTTCATGACCTAGAGTATTTTTAATGAAAACACATTTATCACTCTCATTGATTTTAAATCCATTTGCTAACATTGTTTGGTAATGTTTTGCATGGCATTATTAGGGTGCTTGTTTAAGTCCATAAAGCGACTTAACAAGTTTGCACACTTTCTTTTCTTTACCAGGAACCACAAAACCCTCAGGTTGTTCCATGTGAATTTCTTCCTCCAATTCTCCATTTAAGAAAGTTGTTTTAACATCCATTTGATGGATTTCAAGACTATACACGACCGCTAGTGCCACTAACACCCTAATAGATGTTATCCTTGTTACTAGCGAGTAAGTGTCAAAGTAATCAAGGCCTTCCTTTTGTCTATAACCTTTGACAACTAGTCTTGCCTGATATTTGTCAATAGTGCCATCAGCTATAATTTTCAGTTTAAAAATCCATTTTGAACCTAAAGGCTTATTTCCTAAAGGAAGATCAACCAGTTCCCATGTATGATTATCCAAAATTGATTGAATCTCACTATTGACTGCCTCTTTCCAAAATACTGAATTAGAAGATGACATAGCTGCTTTGAAAGTTTGAGGCTCATTTTCAAGCAAAAATGTCACAAAATCTGGTCTAAAGGACATAAATGTTCTTTGATGTTTGCTCCACCTTGTATCTTCTATACTTGGAGTACATTTCTTTGGTTCTTCTCGAGGTCGTTTTAGGTTTTTCACTTAACGACTAGCTTTCAGTTTTGTACGAAGAGATGCTTTCAAAGAATTAAGCATTATCTGATTTCGTTACCGTCTTAACATGAATCTCGTGATTATCAAATTTATGAACCAAAAATCGACATGCTTTACTATTTTTTGCATGTCCAATGAAAACACAATCTACTATTTTTGGTCCAATTTTAACCTTTTTAGGTAAAGGAACCTGTACCTTTGCTAGACACCCCCATACTTTGAAATATTTCAAGTTGGGTTTTCTTCCTTTCCATTTTTCATATGGAATAGATTACATTTTGCTGTGGGTACTCTATTGAGTATTCGGTTAGTTGTAAGGATAGCTTTCCCCCCATAAATTCTATGGTAATCCGGAACTTATTAATAAAGAATTCATCATTTCTTTAAATGTTCGATTTTTCCTTTCCGCAACTCCGTTGGATTGAGGTGTGTAAGGTGAAGTAGGTTTATGGATAATTCCATATTTTGAATATATTTCTGCAAATGGAGATTCATATTCTCTACCCCGATCACTTCTAATCATTTTGATCTTTTTATTCAATTAATTTTCTACTTCATTCTTGTATTGCTTAAATGTTCCAATTGCTTCATCCTTACTATTAAGAAAATAAACATAACAATATGTAGTGCAATCGTCAATAAAAGTCATAAAATATTTTTTCCCGCCTAGAGATGGTGTCGACTTCATATCGCAAATGTCATTATGAATTAAGTCTATAGGATTTGAATTTTTTTCAACAGACTTATAAGGATATTTTATAAACTTAGATTCAACACATATTTGATATTTCAATTTATTACACTCGAATTTAGGCAACACTTCTAGATTAATTAATTCCCGAAATTTACACGTCCTAAACGAATATTCCATAAATCATTTGACTTCAATAAATAAGAAGAAGCTGAAGTTTTATTTATATTGTCAACAACTATTACATTGAGTTTGAAAAGGCCCTCCGTGAGGTATCATTTTCCAACATATTTCGTTCTTGCTTAGAAACAAATACATATTTGAATCCATATTTTACAAGTAAAGAAGTAGAAATTAAATTCTTCCTAATAGTAAAAACACGAAGAACGTTGTTGAGAGTTAAGACCTTGCCGGAAGTCATCTTCAGGAATATCTTCCCATGACCTTCAATCTTGGCTGCTGTATTATTTTCCATGAATTTCTTCTTCCGGACCAGCAGCAGAGTAAGTCGCAATGCAAATGCTTCTTTGATAGCGCAAACATATCGAGTGGCTCCTAGAGTCAATCCACCACTCCTTCGGATTTCCAACTAAATTACATTCTGAAAGCATTGCGCAAAGATCATCAATCTTATTATTCTTCTTCATTATGTTGGCTTGTCCCTTCTTCTTATCCTTTTTCAGGAGACGACAATCATGGCTTTTGTGACTACCTTTTTTCACAATTGTAGCAGCTTCCTTTGAATTTCTTTTTGTTATGCTCTTTAGTTAGTCCAGAAGTCCTCTTACTCTTCTTACTTTTTTAAGCAGTCTCTTCAATGATATTAGCTCCTATGATCATTGAATTTCCACGAGACTTTTTCTTGGCTGTTTTGTTGTCTTCGTCGCTCTTTAGACGTATCACAAGATCTTCCAACTTTATTTCTTTGCATTTGTGCTTTAGATAGTTCTTGAAATCTCTCTGTGAAGGAGGCAATTTTTTAATAATAGCAGCGACTTGAATTGCTTCATTCACGACCATACCTTCAGCAATAAGGTCGTGAAAATTAGTTGAAGCTCCTAAACTTGGTTTCCCATAGTTTTGATGTCTATTATTTTATAGTCTAGAAACTTGGGAACCACGAACTTCTTTAAACATGCATCTTCAGTCTTGTACTTCTTCTCAAATGCGTCTCATAATTCTTTCGAAGTATTCATTACACTGTACACATTGTACAAGTCATCTTCTAAAGTACTTAAGATATAGCCTTTGCAAAAAAAATCTGTCTGCTTCCACGACTCAACAACCATGAAATTTTCTTTATATGGCATGTCCGCAGCAGGCACTGGAGGCTCTTAACCAGTGAATTCCTGCATACCAAGTATGGTAAGCCAGAAGAACACCCTTTGCTGCTATTCTTTGAAGTTAGTTCCAGAGAATTTCTCGGTTTCTCAGCTGGAGGAACAACTGTATAGCTTGACGAGGCTATCGTCGTTTGAGCAGTCTCTTCAATTATTTCCCTCAAGTACCCGAGGTTGTAGAATATATCCTCCCAAGATAGAACGATTTAGCTCACCGGATTAATGGCACCAAAAACGCCAATGATCAGCGAACCACTCGATTGCAGCTAAACACACTCAAATTTTAATACAAAAGAAGAATATATTAAAAAAAATTTATAAGTAAATATTCTGGGATTGAAGGTCTATTTATAGCCAACTTGGTGATGTTTCTGAAGAGGTTTGTAACCTTTCAGAATAGTCATGGCTGTTGGAACAGGTGTGACCCTCTGAAGAGGTTTTCAACCTTTCAGAACAGTCATGACTGTTGGAACGAGTGTGACCCTCTGAAGAGGTTTGCAACCTTTCAGAATAGTCATGGCTGTTGGAACAGGTGTGACACTGTTTCGAACAGCCATGGCTGTTGGAAATTTTTGCGGGAAATTTAAAACTGACTTAAATTAATCCGGGAAAGAAAAATGGGCTAGACCGGACCCGGTCACGGGTTATCCCTCCATTTATTTTCCCACCATTTTCTATTCATACCTCTTTTGTTATTATTTATTAAATAATGAATCCAACAATATGTATTGTCAAATTTACATTTCCAAAACATACTGTTTTAGTCTAGTTAGAATTTATAACATCAAAATTTTGGATTGCCATTCATGTAGTTTGCAGATCTGATCTATATATAACTCTATTACCACGTATGCGTTTAACAACGTCGTAGATGAAGCTATATTTCACAAAATTGGATCGAAATTTATGATACAATCTAGCCCACGAAAATTAGATCGAAAGATTCTTAACTTTTATCTTTATGATTATATGGTGGAGATGATTGGCATAATCGCCCAAAGTTGTTATAACATTTCTGAAAGTTCTTTTCTTTCCTAAATGATCTATATATATATATATATATATATATATGTAAACTCAAACGGAGATCTTGTGGTACAAAAGACTTGGTCATGCAAGTCTGAATCAACTCAACAAATTTGTTTCCAAAGACTTGGTGATAGGGTTACCTAACATCAGGTTCAAGAAAGAGAAAGTTTGTGAGGCGTGTGCAAGGGGGAACTGGTTCATATGGATCTCTGTGGTCCAACAAGAACATTGAGCAGAAATGGTAAGAAATATGTGATGGTACTTGTTGATGATTATTCTAGGATTACCTAGATACTATTTTTAACATCTAAGGATGAAGTATTTGATGTTTACTGCCTTTGTTAAAAGATTCAGAAATAACTAGTTAATCAACTTGCTTATAATGGAACTGAATTTGAAAATGCTATGTTTGCTGAATTTTGTGATAAGCATGGTAGAGATCATAACTTCTGTGCGACTAGGAATCTTAAATAAAATGGAGTAGCTGAAAGGAAAATCGGAACTTAGCTTTTTTCTTGTTTTCTTTTCTTTCTTTCTTCTGTTCTTTTATTTCTTCATTTTTTCTTGATTTTCCAGGGTTTTGAAACCTTGGATATCATTTTCTTGGGATCTTTAACTTCAGGCAGTCATTCGAGTCTTCTTTGAATGAAAAGATTCTTAGAATAAGGGCTGAGGTGTTTTAAGGGATGTTATGAGATGGTTTTGAAGTAATGGTGTTTGCCGGAGTGGGGTTCCGGCGATACTCAAATTGATATTCGAAGAAATCAAGGTTGATTCAAAGGAAAAGACTTAGAGGGGTGGAAAGAGGAGGCCTAGGGGGTTCTAGGGTTTTAAGGGTGGGGCCAGACTCAAACCTCGTGTTCGCCTTAGTAGGGTACCGGCGACACTTGGAAGATTATTCGAGGATTCTCGTTGGTTTCAAAGAAAACTAGTTATGGGGGGTGAAAGAGGAGGTCAAGACCTTCTTGTGGTATTAATGATGGATTCATCGGAGTTGTTTGTGTTTCCCGCCGGTACGGTTCCGACGAAGGTTGAGAGAGAAGAGGGGGGGTGAGGAAGAAAGGCGGCTAGGGTTTTGGTTTGGTAATGACTGATATGAAATGAGGGGTGTAATATATATTTCGTGTATGTAAAACCTCATGCTTATTAAGGACCGTTAGATTAGATTTACTCAACGATTGATATTTGTTATTACATATACGACGTCGTTTGAGTTAGTAACGATTCAATTCTATCCGTTAGATCAAAATGGATGAACGGTTAAGATCTGACATCTTAAATGTTGTCGTTTGGTTTAATAGATGGTCGGTATCTCTGGACATTTGATCAAGGATTTCAACGGCCCAGATTGATTGATCTAATATCATTTGGTTTAAACGAGTTAAATATAGAATGAGTAACCAAGTCAATTGTGATATTACAATGGGCTCGGATTTCAATGTATATTTACATTTGTATTTTGTGTTTTCTTCTTGTATTTTGTATTTTATTTCCTTTATTATATATATTTTTTGTATTTTATTTACTTCTTTTTTTTGTATTTCTTTCTTGTATTTTCCTTTTCTTTTATTTTTCTGATTTTTGCTAATTTTAAAGTAATTAATTTCTATTTTTTTATGGTATTTTTAAATTAAAAACAGTAAAATGCTATTTTATTTTTTCTTTAATTTGTTCTCAAAATGTATTAACACAAAAATTGTAAAAATAAAAATCCTAATACTCCTGCATATTTTTGTATATTTTTTATGAATTAGTATGTAACTAATTAACACAAAAATGCCACAAATATTTTGACAAAATTTTTAAAATCATTTTGTTTAGAGTTTGGCATCTAGTACCAAGACCCAAGGAAAAATCATTAATTAGCACAAAATGGGTCTTCAAAAACAAGCTTGATGAAGATGGAAGAGTTACAAGAAACAAGGCAAGACTAGTGGTCCAAGTTTACAGCCAAGAGGAGGTTATGATGAGACTTTTGCTCCAGTTGCAAGACTAGAGGCAATAAGGCTCCTCATAGGCTTTGCAGCATTCATGGAATTCACTCTTCATCGGATGGATATCAAAAGTGCCTTCCCTAAATGGCTACCTAAAAGAAGAAGTGTTTGTCAAAAAGACCTCCCGGGTTTGAAAGCAAGGAATGTCCTGAGTATGTGTACAAATCATACAAGGCTATCTATGGACTCAAGAAGGATCCTAGAGCATGGTATGAACGATTGTCTAAATTCATGCTTGGACATGGCTATAAAACATGTAAAGTTGACACTACTCTATTCTTGAAAGAAAAAAGTTAAGGACCTTCTTGTGTACAAATATATGTTGATGACATAATCTTTGGCACCACCACTGATAAACTAAGTAAGGATTTTGCAAAATTAATGGGGAGTGAGTTTAAAATGAGTATGATGGGTGAGCTTAACTTTTTCTTAGGCTTACAAATTAAACGAAGCCCAAATTGAACCATGATCCATTAGCAAAAATATGCAAAGGAGTGGATAAAAATTTTAAAATGATTGAATCAAAAGAAATAGATACCTCCATTGCAACTGCCACTAAATTAGACATAGATGAACCTGGTTCATTTATTGATCAGAATTTATATAAGGGTATTATTGGTTTACTTTTGTATCTTACTGCCAGTAGACTTGACATAGTTTTCAATGTAGGGCTTTGTGCTCGTTTTTAGGCTAATCCAAAGGAACCTCACTTAACTGTTGTCAACAGAATACTGAGATATGTGAAGGGGACTACTGAATTGTGCCTATGGTACCCTAAAGGTAGTAATTTCGATCTAGTAGGTTATACTGATACTGACTATGCAGGTTTCCTCGTGGATAGGAAAAACACCTCAGGTATGGCTCACTTTCCTTGGTTCATGTATTGTGTCATGGTCTACTAAAAAGCAAAACTCCATGACCTTATCTACTACTGAAGCCTAAGTATGTTGTTGCTACTACTTGTTGTGCTCAATTGATATGGATCAAAGATCAGCTGGTAGATTTTGGTATTGAAGTTGGTTATATTCCTATATTTTGTGATAACGCTAGTGCTATAAGTATGATAAAGAACTCGGTTCATCACAAAATGACTAAGCACATAGATGTCAGACACCACTTCTTATGAGACAACTATGAGAAAGGGCTAATCTCTAAAGAATTATGTGCTACTGATAAACAAACTGCTGACATCTTCACTAAAGCACGGAGTAGAGAAAACATTGAGAGGAACACGTTGGAATTAGGGATGATTAAGATCACCTAATAGGAGTAGTTCAGAATGCACTATGAAAAAAATATTTTCCTAGGAAATCTGAACTTGTGTAAATATCAAGCAAATTGTCACGACCCGGATTTTCCCCCAACATCGGGATCGTGATGGCGCCTACTCGTGGTAGCTAGGCAAGCCACCGTATTCATACTATCCTGTTTTTAATAAAAATTTAATTATTAATTTATCAACAAAACTATAACTTTGATTAAATAAGTGCGGAAGACTTTATCGAAATAGAAATAACCAGTTTCAAGGTAAAGTCATACTGATATCCTCTACCCAAGACGTGGAGTCACCAACTCACGAACTACTACTGAATACTACACATAAAAGTCTGAAAGAAATATAACATAATCTGTTTGTCTCGGAACAAAGAGACTACAGCTAGTAACATAAGTAAAGAGAGAGACGCCGGGCCTGCGAACGTCTGCAAGCTACCTCGGTCTCAAATATGATCAACTCCCACGCAAAAGATTTACTACTGCTGCTCCTGATCGTAACCTGGACCTGTGCAAAAACGCACAGAAGTGTAGTATCAGCACAACCGACCCCATGTGCTGGTAAGTGCCTGGCCTATCCCGGCGAAGTAGTGACAAGCCTAGGACCAGACACCCACATAAACCTGTGCAGTTCAATATATATGTATACCACAAAATAACGAGAAGTAAACAAGTAATAACACAATAAGGAATATCTCAAAAGAACTCAACAATTAAACAACGGTTAATAAGTTCACAAGGAAAACAAAGTATAATGGAAACACAAGTAATATCAAGTCAAGGAATAGCAAGCAGTTGCACCGCATCACCCTTCGTGCTTTTACTCTCATCCTCACCAAATAAGCAAATAAAGTACACGGCATCACCCTTCGTGCTTTTACTCTCATCCTCACCAAATAAGCAAATAAAGTGTACGGCATCACCCTTCGTACTTTTACTCTCATCCTCACATCCATGGTATGGCATGATCCTTCGTACATGGTTCAATAACAAGGCACGGCATGATCCTTCGTGCATAATCAATAAAACATGGCACGGCATTAACCTTCGTGCATAAATAATAAAACATGGCACGGCATCACCCTTCGTGCATTATCACTCTTCCTCACCCAAATAACAATCACAGTTAAGGGCAGAGAAAGAAAACAACAAATCATGAACCATCCCGACAAGGGACACAATAATCATTCTACAACCCGGCAAGGGTTCAACAACTTATCTTCAAACAAGTTCCGACAAGGGAGAACAATAACAAATTCTACAACCCGGCAAGGATTTCAACAATTTATCTTCAAATATGTCTCACAACAAGTATTAACAACGACTCACGGTCATGCTAGACGCCAGTGTATGGATGCTCGTCACCACATCCCATACACCGCACTCGATCACATAGCACATAGCACATAATCCTATTCCCTCAAGCTAGGATAGAACAAACACTTACCTCGAATGTTTATGAACAATTCAATCCGTGGCAATGCCTTTTCCTTTCAAATTTGGCTCCAATCCAATCGTATCTATACACAATTGATTTAATATCATCAATACTACTCAACAAACTAATTCATAAGGCCAATTACAACTTTTACAACATTCTCCCCGGAATAGTGAATTTCGACCCCGGGCCCACATGGTCGGAACTCGGGGTTCGGACCAAAATCCGGTTACCCATCCCCCCACGAGTTCAAATATATGATTTGTTTCAAAATCGGACCTCAATTCGAGGTCCAATTACCCAATTTATGAAAAATCCTATATTCTACCAAAAACAAGAAATTCTACCATGAAAACCTTTGATTTCTATTGAAAAACATGTTTAATGATGTTAGGAATTGAAAGAATTAAGTAAAAAGTGACTTACAATTGTTTTGAAGAAGAGGGAGTTCGTGAAAAATCGCCAATGGGTGTTTTTGGGTTGTGAAATGTGAAAAATGAAGCTGGAAATCGTGATTTACAGGTCTCTGTGTTCGCATTTGTGAACATGGGTTCGCAATTGCGAACCCCGGCCAATTTCTGGAGTTTGAAAAATAAGCTAAGGCTGGGAAGTTCGCATTTGCGAACATAGGCAGAATATTGGGGAGTTCGCATTTGCGAACTATTGTTCGCATTTGCGAACACATGTAGGATAGGGGAATGTTCGCATTTGTGAACTATTGTTCGCATTTGCGAACAAGGCTAGATATGGGAATGTTCGCATTTGCGAACTATGGTTCGCATTTGCGAACATAGGCAGGATATGGGGACATAGGCAGGACAAGGGGATGTTCGCATTTGCGAACAATGCTGGGCATGAGGGGCTTCGCATTTGCGATCAGGGTTCGCATTTGCGAGCCCTGCCTTGATCTGCCTTCTTCGCAATTGCGAGAAATGCTTCGCAATTGCGAAGCCAACAACTGGGTGAAAAACCAGCAGTGCAAAAATTCAGAATTTAATCCAACGGCCTATCAAATCTTTACCCGAGCTCCCCGGGCTCCAAACCAAACATGTACACAACATCAAAAACACATTATGAACTTGTTCGTGCGATCACATCGCCAATAACACATCGTTTTCATCAAATCAAGCCTCAAGTTCATGATTTTCATACTTTTGGTTTTTTCAAAACTTTCAAACTTGGAACTCAAGGTCCAAAACAAATCAAACGACATCCGAATGTAACCAAACTTTACAGAAAGCACATATATAACATTTAAGACTTGTACCGGGCGTCGGAACCAAAATACGAGCCCGATACCAAGGTCAATTAATTCATTTTCCTTTAATAATTACATCAAAAACAATTTCACATAAAAATTCATAACTTGGGCTCTAGGCCTCAGAATTCGACTCCGGACGCATGTCCAAGTCCCATATTTTCCTACGGACCTTTCGGGACCATCCAATCTCGGGTCCGGGTCCGTTTACCAAAAATGTTGACCGAAGTCAACCATATCAATATTAATATCATTTTTATCCAAATTTCTCATAGAATTCATATTTTCTATCACAAAATCTTTCCGGCTACATGCTCGGATCATGCACGTAAATCGAGGCAACATAGAATAAGGTTTTCAAGGCCTCAGAAGCTCGAAATGATTAATATGAACTTGTGTAAATATCTAGATTAATTCTTACTCAGCCTCATACCTTACTGAGTATACTCCTGTGACATGTGTTAATATGACTCACCGAACTCTTATAAAAATTTCTCTATTATGGTAATTTGAGGCATGTCCAATAAAATTCTCAATGAAGAACCCGGTTCATCGGTTTGGGTTCATCTGAAAGCTAATATATGTTTTCTGTTCTCGGCACAATTAGAAATATAAACATTTAAATCATGAGCAGAAGTCATTAAAATTATTCAATTCCTAGAAAATTCTATCTGTTAGCTTTGAACCAGTTCCATCTGCCTAGAACTACCGAAAAATTGCCTAAAATCTAGGGAAGATAAATCGATCATTCAAACTTGAAAGTTCAGGTTGATTAAACCTCTAATTGACCACTGCTAAGGTTGTCGTTACCCATTAAATGTGTATTTCTCTTTAAATACACATCATTCCACCTGCCAACTTCATAATTCTAAACCACGAAAAATTTCTGTTTCACTAACCCTCTTCTTCTCCAAAATTCTAATTCACCTATTCTCCCAGAAATCAGCGATAATGTAAAACTGCTAAGACAATCCTAGAACTCCTCCGCAACCCACTCCTTATGATTTATCTTCCTCTCATCCACCCAGCACAACTCCCAAACCCAAGCCACAAAGGGTAAAAATGCTTGCTAGGAAATAGTGGCTTCTGGGGATCTTCCAAAGAAGTTGAATGCAAAATAAAAGGCAAGTCAGGTCCAAGACTCTAAGTCTACCTATGATTATGAGTCGTATAAGTCAGCAAGTGAGGGAGAAGAAACTGGGTCTTATAACTCAGAGAAGGCTCAAGATTCCTAGGTAATTTCTTCTGTGTCTGAAAATTTAGAAATTAGGTTTGTTCTGGTTGGTCCAATTAGGAATGTAAAATTACCTAGAGTAGGTAAGAGTGGTGGTAAAAAGAAATATGTGAAAGAGAGAGAGGGTTCATGTGGTGAAGAGAGGGGAAATGGCATAAATATAGTCAAATTCACCTATTATTACCTGCTATCTATGTGATTGAATAGAAACTTGTAGAAGAGAGTGGCAAGAAGGCAGGGGGAAGTAGTCGGGGTGAAGCTGTTGAGGGGTTGGTTAACTTCAGTTCACCAAGAGATGAACCTGGTTCATCCATTGAAGGGACCCTTGTAGACCTCTTGAAAACGTTGGGGGCGAGTTATTATCCAAAGAAAAGAAAACCTACAACACCAAAAACCCCCGGTGCTCCTAAACCATCCAAGAAAAGAAAGGTCGCATCCCTAACGTATATTGAATTTTCATTTCTAAATGGTAGAACTACACGAAACAGGGTGAAGTAGAGTGAGAGTGATCTCCGAATGCTCTAGCTGAGAGTAAAAGGAAAAAACTATCTAAAGGAAAAGGGAAGGTTGCAGAGCCCTGAGAGGCTCTAAAGGTTAAGGATATAGAACATGTCCATCAGGAGGAAGTTCAACTAGTGGAGGTTTAGATCCCCAAGCCCAAAAATCTCAAGACTTCTTCCAAGAAGCCTTTCTTTGTGTCGAAGGCTACTGAACCTTCACTAGCTAAGAGGACAAGGTCTGTAGTTAAAAACAAATAAGAAATTTGTTTGAAGAAGAGGAATGGAGTTGGGAACAAGAAGATTAGTCTGGCGAACAAGACAAACTTTCCATGTTTGTCAAAAGAAAGATTATGAAAGGTAGAATGCTGAAAGACCTGGTGGAACCAGAAATGATAAGACCGGTGGATGCCTTAGATACTCATGATGGAAGTACATGGTCCTTCAGATGGATGGTAGGCTAGCCAGGAATGAGCTAATTGATTTTATGGATAATGCAGAGGTTAAAAGGTTAGCAGTGTGGTGAAAGGAGTCCAAGTGCGATTTGATGCATAGAAACTTGGAGAGATCCTGGACATACCCTGTGAAAGGTTTGATGACTATACTAGGCAAAGGTGGCCATGCCTGGACTCCCTCCCTACTACTCTTGAATCACAAAGAGGATTTGTGATCTAGAAGAGGTAAATGAAGCTAGGGCTGTGCAGAAAAGTGAGATGAGGCCTGAGCACAAGGTTGTGTTTGAATTTGTCTATAAGTATCTATTGCCTAGATATGAGAGAAGACATATTTCCAATTACATGGATCTTGTTCTTATGGAGTGACTGGACAGTGGAAGGCAAACTAATTTGTCTACTTTCATCATCAAACTGCTAGGCAAGGTCATCAATAGCTCCAAATCTCATGCTACCCCCTATGGCTTATTCTCAGCATAGCTCTGGATAGGTTTAATGTGCCTCTGAATAAATGGAAAATGGCATCACGAAATGATCATTTTTGCAATAATACTCTGATTGCTTATGACTATTTGGTCAATGCCATCCCAAATGAACCTGGTTCATCCAAGAAGACTTCTATCAACAGCAAAATCAAGGCTCTTGTTCAGGACTGTAAAGCCAAGGATGTTGAGATAGCTAGGCTCAAGGCTCGTGTGGTGGAGGTGGAATATTAGAGGGATGCTCTCAGAATTGTGCTTACCAAAGAAAATGAGAAGAATGATGGAATTCTTCATAATATGCTGAATCTTCTCTAAGTCCAAAACCAACACTCTAGATCCCCCAAGCCTTAGGAATCCCAGCTTTTGTCTTCTGAACCCGTCCAGTACCTTTAGTGATCCAGATTATGAATTTTTCTATTTTTTTGCTCATGTTTTAAATATTTTTGCTTTCTGGTTAAGGATTATGGTAGCAACATATCTCTATTAATGAAATCTACTGTCTTTTGCTCTTGTTCAATGTTTATCTTTTCTTCATATTTTAAATATGTTTGCTTGATTACTTATGATTAAACCACGATTGCACTTGTAGTTTCCCTAGTGTCCATGAGTACTTATTACAATCTGGGACTTACACTTTATGTATGCAACTTTTTGATGATGCCAAAAGGGAAAAAGATATTGTGCTTTACATATTCTGAATAGGTGATATTTATAACCTAATTAATAGGGTCCGTGATGATACGTGGATTTTCTAAACTTTGTATTGGTGGTTAAGTTGAGTTCTTACAGGGTCCAAATAAGTAAAAAGCACATAGTTTGTCGTCATAAAAAAAAGAGAATCAGAGTTTGTCATCATCAATGGAAAATTTGAGATACTATGCTTTGCACATTTTAGATAAGTGAGTGAATTTTTTAAACTTTGTATTGAAGGTTAAGCTGAGTGCTTAGAGGTTCACAATAATTAAAAAGAACTGGATTTGTCATAAAGAAAAAGCACAGAGTTTGTCATCATCAATGGAAAATTTGAGATACTATGCTTTGCACATTTTAGATAAGTGAGTGAATTTTTTAAACTTTGTATTGAAGGTTAAGCTGAGTGCTTAGAGGTTCACAATAATTAAAAAGAACTGGATTTGTCATCATGAAAAAGGAAGAATTTGTTAGCCCAACATTATGTTGGCCCAAGTTCATATGAAATGAACTCAGTCATGGACCAGGTCCATCATGTGAGATATAGTGGTTATCTACTTATATGTGTGAGATGCACGTGAATAAGATAAGTCTGAAAAATCAGCAGTAATATCTTCTGAACTAATCGAAAAGGTTACATAAAGGATAAGGAGATGAAGTCTAAAGAGAGAAAGACTCAAATACAACTTAGGACGAAGATAATGTTAGAGTTTGAGATTCATTGAGGGTGTGCAGAAAAACCTTCGTGGAATTCAATAGTTGTTATGTATTTTTATCAACTAACTAAATTATTAATTTTATTAAATAATTAATTTTTACTCAATCAGTTAGTACACGTTTATATGATCGAAGAGAATTAGAACCAAAACTTAGTCAAGACTGATAACCATTGCTATAGGTCAAAATATTTTCAGATATTCAACGTCAATTTACTTGGTTTATTGAGGAATATTCTTTTCTTAGGTTTGCACAGTATATTTGCAGAATCACTTAATCTTTCTGATTTAAATAAAGTAAAATTTCAGAACAAAAGTAATCAAGCTTTTAAAGATTTGAATTCTCAATAAACTTCATTTGGCGTGCCCTTCGAATTAATGAAATCATTAAACAAACTGAAATGGATTGCTGAAGAGGAAAGCATTTGGATGGTTAGCTAGTGAGACATGAGAAGTGGGGAATATATAATATTAGTAAATGGGAAGAGTGTGGATTCCACACGAATGCCACTAGGCTCTCATTATCTTATTGCATACCAACAAAAAAAGAACCCCATTTTGTGGCTTTACTTTCTTCATATGTCAACTTTGCACTAAAAGTAGTTAACTTTAGAAATATAGACGAGGAGTTATCATTAAGTTGCTCATCGTTTTCTATCTTTCTTTCTTGAAATTGCAAAAAAGGGGATAGGTTCTTCAATGGGGTCTCGTAACTCTTATTTTGTTTGGCTATTGAATTATTGATTACTTGTTTCCAAACTAATCACATTGATCACTTGAGCATTTTACGATGGCATAAAGACAGATAAGTTCAAAGAACAGATGTATCAAGTAACGCTGGAGTGGGGTGGAGATTAGAAATAGGGTGGGGAAGGTTGAAAAACAGTATAGGAAATATTTTTGTCTCTTGGTAGGAAAAACATTTTTTTTTTAAATTGGAAGAAAATGAGTTGGTGGAAAAAAAAGTTTCCAAAATAAATAAGCCAATCAAATATTAAAACGTTAAAAGATATTTTCCGAAAAATATTCTCCACCAAACCAAACAAACCCTTAAAGCCTGAATGCCTGAATGGATAATTGGGATAGAGCTTGAAGATGTAAATGAGACAGTAATCGAAAAATATCTGTTGAAATTGCACTAAAAATTAGTCTCCATGATCCCTCATGCATGTATAAGTGTTGGCCTCTTTATGGACAAAGGATCGTCCATTGGACCTTATCCACCTTTGTTGGTCGTGTATCCTAAATTTCCTTTTAGTATTTCCGCACATTATTCTTGATCGTGCGAGCTTGCTATTTTAATGTTTTAGTCTTATACAATATTTATCGGTTAACCACTCTGATTCTAATTTAGTCCCTACTTATCTATTTCTAGATTTGTGGAAAGGCTGCTATTGACCGGTCCCCCCTCCCTAAAATGTTCCTTTGACTTTGTTGAATACGGTAACACTTTTTCATTATTATAGTTAGAATCCGTGTGATGTGCGAATTACTTGACGGAATATTAATTTATAAAATTACGATCTAATATAACATAATTTTTTAATAAATATTAGATATTATTTAATATAGTGTACATAAATATAATAAAATCTATAAAAATCAAAGGATACAAAGCATTATAATAAACAAATAAATTTTTTTTTCTTTATTTATTCTTTATGAAATTAGCAAGTACTTAGTACTATACATTACAAAGCTGAGTTTTTATTAATTTATCAATTTGACTTTGTTTAATACGGTAACTCTTTTTCATTATCATAAGTTAGCAGTGACAACTTGGACTTCACTCATCCTTTAAGCGCGTGCAAATTTTTGGCCTAATCTATTTTCAATAGGGATGGCAATGAAGTGGTGGTTCGGGGTGCACGATGCGGTAGGTTGAAACACATCGCAGCCACTGTCCCAAAGCTAAGATCGCATGTAATTTTTCTGTTGGGACTCGTTTCTTTTCCCTAGGTAACGAGTACATACTGAGTCAACACTTGAGGCGGCAAATGGACTATTTGGACTGTAATTGGGCTAGTCAAGATGTGTTGCCTTATTAAATAGGCCATTGCTCAATCCTGCCCAAAGTTTACTTGAGTTAAGATGGGTTGAGTCAGATGGGCTAAATAATGGGTTGTAACCCAACCACCCAAATTGACCCAATCTTTGCAGTATTCTCAACCTTTAAAATAAGTAAAAATTGCATGTCACGCACTATTTGGCCGCCCCCATTTAACCTATACCGACTTTTTAATTTTTTTAAAACTTTTATCCACTTTTTAAATAAGTTCAGACCTCTTTTTCCTCATCATTCTTCTCCTTCGTTTTCTTCTTCTTCTTCTTCTCCTCCTCCTCCTCCTCCTCCTCCTCCCCCTTCTTCTTTTTCTTCTTCTTCTTACAGTGATTTTATATGGTGATTCTAAACATATTTTAATGTAGTTTATGATATTTTACAATGGTGAGTTGTTATGAAGTTTATTTTTTTTTTACTATTGCTTAAGGATTCTTCTTCTTATTTTTTTTTACTTGTAAAATGGGTTCATTAGATTTATCGTTGATTTGACAAATTGATAGTTGAGGTTTGTTCCTGCTAATATTTTGAGGTTCGGTTTTAAATTTGGGCTCATTCGAAGTAGATTTAGGTATTAAATTGTATATTAATTTGTGATAATTCCTAGAATAGTATTTTGTTTCTAGGCAATTTGCACCTGAGGTCTATATTGCCTAAGTACATAAAATATTGGTTGCACTTCAGACATTTTGGCCTTAAGTACATCTGAAATGTGATTTTTCACTTTACACTTATTACCTTTAGTGTATCTATTTACCCGAAATGTCATCTAATATTTTTGAACTCAATTCTATGCTTTTAAACCTTAAAATTTTTAATTTTACCCTCGTCGATATGCATGCACAATTCAGGCATGTTTCCGTAAAGCTTTTTTGTTAAAGTTGATAAAAGTAAGAAATTTTACCTTAAAACTTCATTTAAGTTGACTTCGGTCAATATTTTTGGTAAACATTCCCGAATACATACTTTGACGGACCATGTGGGTCTGTGTCATGATTTAGACTTGGGCGTATATTCAGAACTAAAATCGAAAGTCCCTAGCATGAGATATCACACTTTATATAAAATTGAAAATTAAAGGATTAGTGAAATGAAAATGTTTGACCATGATATGAATTTTTTTGACATCGAGTCCATATTTTGGTTTGGGAACCCGGTAGGGTTGTCACCTATTTTCTTACATATTCTGTACTTCTGAGGTCTTAAAAACCTCATGTAGAGTTGCCTCAATTTGCGTGCGTAGTCTAGACGCATAGCCAAAAAGCTTAAATATGAATTCTGTGAGAAAATGCTAAAATTTGATATTAAAATGAATAAAATTGACTTCGGTTAATATTTTGGGTAAACGGACCCGGACTAGTAATTTGACGGTCCTAGAGGATCCGTAAGAAAATATGGGACTTGGGCATATGCCCGAAATAGAATTCCGAGGTCCCAAGCTCGAGAAATGATATTTTTTGTGTGAAATTATTTTCTCGAATTTATTAAGGAAATTAGAAATGAAATTTAATTAGAAGACAATGGTATCGGGCCCGCATATTGGTTTCAGTGCCCGATACAAGTCTTACTTATGATTTAAGTACTTTCTGTAAAGTTTGGTTGAAAACGGACTTCGTTTGACGTGTTTTAGACTTAAAACTGAAATTTGATGTTTTATGAAAATTTGGAAGAAATCATGAGTTTTGAGTATTTATTCGATGTATATGATGTTAATTTGGCGAGTTGATCACGCGATTAACTCCGTAGAATGTATTTGAAGTTGTGTGTACATTCTGTCTGGAGCTCGATGGGCTCGTGTGAGTTTTGGATAGGCCATAGATGCATTTTTGATCTTTGGAAAAATCTGGTATGTCTGATCTGTAGGCTTCTCCATCACAAATGCAAACTCACCACTGTGAGCTGTTCATTGCAAATGTGAGAGCTGGACCAGGCAGGCTTGTTGGCAAATGCGACCAGCTGTTTTGCAAATGCGATGGAAGCTAGTCACAAATGCGACGATTGTGATCGCAAATGCGAAGGTCCTAAGTTTATGAAGCTTTAACAAATGTGAATATTTTCTCACATTTCCCGTACCTGTAGGGTTCACAATTGCAAACCCAAGTTTGCAAATCCCACATCTGAGGCCTAGCATATTTTATACTTATTCGATTTTGAACTTCATTT
Source organism: Nicotiana noctiflora (assembly GCA_032618575.1). Taxonomy (NCBI): domain Eukaryota; kingdom Viridiplantae; phylum Streptophyta; class Magnoliopsida; order Solanales; family Solanaceae; genus Nicotiana; species Nicotiana noctiflora. The sequence continues at coordinate 48,161 of JASVEL010014138.1, forward strand.
TTCATATTTTCTCCAACTCAAACACCCATTGGATATTTTCCAAGAAATCATTATTCTTCAAATCAATTGTAAGTTAAATTCTACTAATTTCATTCAATCATTGACATCATTTAATATGTTTTCAACTTAAGATCAAAGATTTTTATGGGTGAAATTGAGGGCTTTGGGTAGAACCTAGGTTTTTCTAAAACTGGGGATTTGGACCTCAATTTGAGGTCTGATTTAAAAATAAATCATACATTTTTGGTTTGTGGGGGGAATGGGTAACCATGTTTTGGTTCGAACCTCAGGTTTTGACCTCACGAGCCCGGGGGAAATTTTGGAATTTTTGGGAAAAACTTTGAGAAATTCATTTTTATGCATTCACATTGATTCATTTAGTGTTTGTTAAAGTAATTAAGTAATTTGTGACAAGATATGGGCGAATTTGTGGTGGAATCGAGGGGTAAAGCCATAATTGAGACTTGATTTGAATTTAAAGCATCGAGGTAAGTGTTTGGTTTAACCTTAGCTTGAGGGAATAGGAGTTGAGTCTTATTTTGTTCCTGCTAATTTTTGAGTACGATGTATAAGCATGGTGACGAGTATCTATACATTAGTGTCCAGCATGACCGTGAGTCCTTATTTTACTAATAGTTTGGGTTTTGTTATACCTTCCATGTTTAATTGAAGACTTCTATATGTTGTAAAGAGTATGTGAAAGGAATTGTGATCTTTAAACTTCGTGGAGCGTTGGCTCGAGTTGAAATACAAATTGATAAGGTATATGAGATGAGTAAATCTTTGGAGCATTGGCTCGAGTGATAAAGTGAACTTTGAGATGAAAGTGAAAGAAAAAAAGAAAGAGTTATTGGTTTATTCCCTTGCCGGAATGCTTTGTTATTTTTTTGATTTCTTCCCTTGCCGGGATATGGAAACATATTGTTATTGTTCCCTTACTGGGATTTAACAGTTTAATTGCGTTCCCTTGCTGAGATTTTCGTCATTATTTGTTTATCTCCTTGCCCCTTATTTGAGAATGTTGTTTGGGTGAGGAAGAGTGATAAAACACGAAGGGTGATGCCGGGCATTGTTTGCCAATTGTGAGGAAAGTGTGTAAAGCACGAAGGGTGAAGCCGTGCATTATTTGCTTATTATGTGGAAAGAGTGTAAAGCATGAAGGGTGATGTCATACCGCACAATGTACAATTCTGTCCTAATTCTATTAATTATATGTGAGGAAAGAAAGTAAACACACGAAGAGTGATGCCGTACACATTCTGTTATATCAATTATTGGTGAGGATGAGAGTAAAAGCACGAAGGGTGATGTCGTACACTTATTGCCGTTTGTTATGATTTCTTGTTGTTATCAGTTCAAGTGCCTTAATTGTCTTATTCCGCTATTACTATGATTCTTTATGCTATCATTTTCCTTTATTGTGTTACTTGTTATTATTGAATCAAGATATCCTTGCGCAACGTTATGCCTGGAATTCATGTCATAATTGCTACATATTTATGTGACTTAATCACTAATTGACATTAAGCATATTGAATATTAAATTGCCTAATTTATCCTTAAAGTCCATAATTAATTTCTAATTTTTGTTATTTATTTTCCTCAGTGAATCATAATTGTTGTGTACTTGTCACTTTACGAATTAGTATTAATTATTGCGTTATTAGAGTAATTTCATTTGGAGGAACTATTAATTTAATGAAATAGGAGCGGGTGGTACGCCTACCATGAGTTCTCATAAAATGAGAGCGGCTGGTATGCCTACAATGAGATTTAATGAAAAGGGAGTGAGTCGTACGCCTACCACAAGATATGAGAAATAGGATCAGGTTGCACACCTGCAACGAGTTGTTGAACCAAGAGCGAAATTTGCCTTTATTTTACTTATCCTTTTTAGAAGTTAAATTTGGTTTCTTGATAATTCTCTTGAGATTCTTCTTTGTTTGTTACATCCCGAAGCATGTTTCCCCCTCCGATCTTTAATTTTTTATTTCTATTTTAGTTTTTATTGTATATTATGCAGCTGCACAAGTTTAGTTGATGGTCTGGTTCTAGCCTCATCACTACTTTACCGGGGTTAGGCTAGGCACTTACCATCATATGGGGTCGGCTATGCTGATACTATACTCTGTACTCTTTTGTCAAGACCCCATTGTTGTAGATTTCAGACCGCCGTGAACTGCTGGATCTTATTCATCAGGTGGCCCGAGGTAGCCCTACAGGCATCGTAGGCCCTGTTGTCTCCTTTTATCTACATTCTTGTTTCTTTCATGTATTTCTGGAGACACTGTTGAGTTTATTTATTTCAGACCTTTATGTGTAGTATTCTTAGATCGTCTGTGAAACTATGGTACGAGTTCTGGGCATTTGACATTCAAATAGTTGTATTAGAAATTCATGTTCAAATATAAAGATTGTTATCTTTTGCTTAATCATTTAATGTTCTGTTGTTTTTTTGTTATTGACTTATACTTGTTAAAAGAGAAGCAATGTGATAATGAAGTAAGAAGCTAATTATTGGCTTGCCTATCTCTTATTAGTAGGCGCCATACTCCTAAGGGTGAGAAAACCGGGTCGTGACAAGTTGGTATGAGAGATCTAGGTTGCATGGGTCAGTTCACAGACAAGCTTAGTAGAGTCCGAGGGATCGGTGCAGAGACGTCTGTATTTATCCCCCAGAGGCTACAGAGTTGGGAGAAGTTTCACATTTGTTCTTTCTTGTCATGCGGTTTGGTTTGTCAATGATAAATTGAAACATCTACTCTTTTCCATTCGCGAATGGCGAGGCATGTACCGCTTCTTCCACTGAGCAGCAGCACAGACCAATGATAGATCATCTACCGTTTTAGAGGCTTTGTAGAGGTGAAGGTATTAGAGGTGTAGGTAGAGATGCAAGAGCTGTAGGTACAGGTATTAGAGATGGAGGTGCAAGTATTATTTAAGTTTTTGGTATAGGAGCTTTGATTTTATTTTGCACCATGTTTGGTCATGCCTAGTGATTCATTAAGTATCCCTGTTCTTGTGTTTGCACCGGTGGGTGACTCTATTAAGGTCGATCGGGTCTCTCGTACAGCCCAAGCGCTATAATACTGCGGCGTGTAGTTTGATCCATATACTATATCACTGCAGCGTGCAGTCCAATCCATATAATATACTACTGCGGCATGCAGTCCGATCCATATATTTATATGTGTATATATACTGCTGCGGCATGCAACCCGATCCGGTGTATATCAACTACTCTCACTAGGGGGTCCTTGACCCTTACCAGTCATTATACACTTGGCAAGTTGGGCCCACTCAGCTAAGACAGGGTTTCCAACCCCAGGTATTCCTCATTTAGAGTGCAAATCTCTATGGCCAGTTCATGTTATGTTTTACAGTTTAGAATATGAATGATAGTATGATTTCAACAGGTAAAGTGAGGTCAATTAGCTCAACATGCTCCCTAAGGGTTCTACAGATCGATCGGCACAAGGCCCCAAACATGGTAACTAGCCCAAAATATAATGATATTAACTCAGTCTTAGTCAAAATTATAGGAGAGTCATCAATCAGGATGAACCGAGTCCGAATCCCCATAATTAACATCACAACGCTTGTCATACAATGTGTATCTCATCTCAACATAGCACTACATAGTGCGAATACAGGGTTTTAAACCCTTAGAACATCATCTATAACCATTACTCACCTCATGCTGGCTAAAATCCTAGCTCGCCTTGCGCTTCCCTTGCAAATTAACCTCCTCGTGCTTAGAATCTCACCAAAACCACAAGGAATACGTTATAATAAGCTAATGGGACATAACCCAAATGAAGAAACTTGAAAAACATAAAAAAAATGAAGTTGGCAAAACTCGAGCCCCGGGCCCACTTCTTGAAATATTATGAAATTCGTACCATCGGATTCCTCGTATCGCCACGAGTCTGTAAGTATAAAATTCATCAAAATCGGAGTTCAAATGCCCCTTCAAATTCCAAATTTACATTCCAAAAACAAAGCCCTAGTTCTTCCAATATTTACCCAGATTTCTGAGAATTAAATGGTGAATCTTCAATAAAATAACGTTTCTAGGTCACAAGACATACCTCCAATAAATCCCCGGTCATAATCCTCTTAATATCACGTCAAAAGCTCCTAAGGTTGCTTAAAATTGAGGAAAATAAGCTTGGTTCACGGATGAAAAAACTTAATAAACCCTTCTGCTCGCCCTATTTTTCCTCTTGGCGATCGCAACCCTAGGCATGCGATCGTGATGAACAAATTTCCAGGTACTCAAAACGTTCTACGTGAATGCAACAAAATCTATGCGATCATAATTAATAGCTCCCCAAGTCTATGAGAATGCGTCCAAGACCAATGCGAACGCATAGTACAAAATCATGCTGCCCCAAAATTCCTCTTATGCGATCGCATACTATACCATGCAATCGCAATTTTTACTGCCTATGCGATCGCAACTCCATGCATGCGATCGCATAGACCAATTTCTCTACTGCAATAAATGTTGGAACCTGCAGCTAAAAATAACCAAATTTGGTCCGCTTGACAACTCGAATTCATCCCCAGACCCCGGGACCTCCACCAAAGGCACCAACATGCCACAAAATATCATACAAACTTGTTCCGATCATCAAAACACGCCAAACAACACCAAATTATCAATTCACCGCTAATTCAAGCCTAAGCTTTCATTCAAACTTCCGAAACTCACATTCGATGAAAAACATGACCAAACGACGTCCCAATGACTTGAAATTTTGCACACAAATCCAAAATCATGTAACGAAGCTACAGAAACCCTCAATCCATTCTGACCCTCAGATCAAAACCACAAATGATGTGCGTGCTCCTCCTGTCTACGCGAGTACACCAAGATGTCATCAATAAACACAATCACAAATAAATCTAGAGGCCTTGAAAACCTCATTCTATGTTGCCTCGATTTACGTGCACGATCCGGGCATGTGGCCGAAAAGTTTTTGTGATAGAAAATATGAATTCTATGAGAAATTTGGAGAAAAATGATATTAATATTGATATGGTTGACTTCGGTCAACATTTTTGGTAAACGGACCCGGACCCGAGATTGGATGGTCCCGAAAGGTCCGTAGGAAAATATGGGACTTGGACATGCGTCCGGAGTCGAATTCCGAGGCCTAGAGCCCAAGTTATGAATTTTTCTGTGAAATTGTTTTTGATGTAATTATTAAAGGAAAATGAATTAATTGACCTTGGTATCGGGCTCGTATTTTGGTTCCGACGCCCGGTACAAGTCTTAAATATTATATATGTGCTTTTTGCAAAGTTTGGTGACATTCGGATGTCGTTTGATATGTTTTGGACCTTGAGTTCCAAGTTTGAAAGTTTTGAAAACCAAAAGTATGAAAATCATGAACTCGAGGCTTGATTTGATGAAAACGATGTGATATTGGCGATGTGATCGCACGAACAAGTTCGTAATGTGTTTTTGAAGTTGTGTACATGTTTGGTTGGGAGCCCGGGGGCTCGGGTAAAGATTTGATAGGCCGTAGGATCAATTTCTGAATTTTTGCACTGCTGGTTTTTCACCCAGCTGTTGGCTTCGCATTTGCGAAGAATTTCTCGCAACTCAGGCTGGCCTTGGTTCGCAAATGCGAACCATACTTCGCAAATGCGAAGTTGGCAGGATTGAGCACTGCTTCGCAAATGCGAAGTATACCTCGCAAATGCGAGGCCTTCAGTGTTAAGCCTGGCTTCGCAAATCCGAAGCATTTGTCGCAAATGCAAAGGCCCCTCAATCCAGCCTTGTTCGCAATTGCGAACAAATGTTTGCAAATGCGAAGGCCCCAGTTATGTCTTGGCTTCGCAATTGCGAACAAAAGTTCGCAAATGCGATCTTCCCATCCTTAGCTTATTTTTCAAACTCCAGAATTTGGTCGGGGTTCGCAATTGCGAACCCATGTTCGCAAATGCGAACACAGAGACCTGTAAATCATGATTTCCAGCTTCATTTTTCACATTTCACAACCCAAAAACACTCATTGGCGATTCTTCATGAACTCCCTCTTCTTCAAAACAATTGTAAGTCACTTTTTACTTAATTCTTTCAATTCCTAACAACATTAAACATGTTTTTCAATAGAAATCAATGGTTTTCATGGTAGAATTTCTTGTTTTTGGTAGAATATAGGGTTTTTCATGAATTAGGAAATTGGACCTCGAATTGAGGTCCGATTTTGAAACAAATCATATACTTGAACTCGTGGGGGATGGGTAACCGGATTTTGGTCCGAACCCCGAGTTCCGACCATGTGGGCCCGGGTCGAAATTCACTATTCCGAGCAGAATGTTGTAAAAGTTGTAATTGGCCTTATGAATTAGTTTGTTGAGTAGTATTGATGATATTAAATCAATTGTGTATAGATACGATTGGATTGGAGCCAAATTTGAAAGGAAAAGGCATTGCCACGGATTGAATTATTCATAAACATTCGAGGTAAGTGTTTGTTCTATCCTAGCTTGAGGGAATAGGATTATGTGCTATGTGTTATGTGATTGAGTGCGGTGTATGGGCTGTGGTGACGAGCATCCATACACTGGCGTCTAGCATGACCGTGAGTCATTGTTAATACTTGTTGCGAGACATATTTGAAGATAAATTGTTGAACCCTTGCCGGGTTGTAGAATTGTTATTGTTCTCCCTTGTCGGGACTTGTTGTGAAGATGATTATTCATTGCCCTTGTTGGGACGGTTTATGAATTATTGTTTCATTTTTTGCCCTTAACCGTGATTGTTATTTGGGTGAGGAAGAGTGATAATGCACGAAGGGTGATGCCGTGCCTTGATTTATTATTTATGCACGAAGGTTAATGCCGTGCCTTGTTATTGATTATGCACGAAGGTTAATGCCATGTCATGTTTTATTGATTATGCACGAAGGTTAATGCCGTGCCATGTTTTATTGATTATGCACGAAGGATTATGCCGTGCCTTGTTATTGAACCATGTACGAAGGATCATGCCGTACCATGGATGTGAGGATGAGAGTAAAAGCACGAAGGGTGATGCCGTGCACTTTATTTGCTTATTTGGTGAGGATGAGAGTAAAAGCACGAAGGGTGATGCCGTGCAACTACTTGCTATTCCTTGACTTGATATTACTTGTGTTTCCATTATACTTTGTTTTCCTTGTGAACTTATTAACTGTTGTTAATTGTTGAGTTCTTTTGAGATATTCCTTATTGTGTTATTACTTGGTTAATTCTTGTTATTTGTGGTATACATATATATGGAACTGCACAGGTTTATGTGGGTGTCTGGTCCTAGGCTTGTCACTACTTCGCCGGGATAGGCCAGACACTTACCAGCACATGGGGTCGGTTGTGCTGATACTACACTTCTGTGCATTTTTGCACAGGTCCAGGTTACGATCAGGAGCAGAAGCAGTACATCTTTTGCGTGGGAGTTGATCATATTTGAGACCGAGGTAGCTTGCAGACGTCCGCAGGCCCGGCATCTCTCTCTTTACTTATGTTACTAGTTGTAGTCTCTTTGTTCCGAGACAAACAGATTATGTTATATTTCTTTCGGACTTTTATGTGTAGTATTCAGTAGTAGTTCGTGAGTTGGTGACTCCACGTCTTGGGTAGAGGATTTCAGTATGGTTTTACCTTGTAACTGCTTAATATTATTTCGATAAAGTCTTCCGCATTTATTTAATTAAAGTTATGGTTTGTTGATAAATTAATTATGAAACATTATTAAAAACAGGATAGTATGAATACAGTGGCTTGCCTAGCTACCACGAGTAGGCGCCATCACGATCCCGATGTTGGGGGAAAATCCGGGTCGTGACAAGTTGGTATCGGAGCTCTAGGTTACATAGGTCTCACCACTCACGAACAAGCTTAGTAGAGTTTGAGAGGTAGGTACGGAGACGTCTGTACTTGTCCTCCAGAGTCTATTGAGTTAGGAAAGAGTCTCTCATTTGTTCCTTCTTGTCGTGCGATTTGTTCCTCAAATACCGATCGAACTTCTATTCTGTCCTTTTGCAGATGGTGAGGACACGCGCTCTTCGTCCGCTGACCAGCAGCCCAAGCCCCACGCAGCTCCCGTGAAGGGCAAGGGCCGAGGCCGTATCGGAGGCCATGGTAAGGGCAGAACTCAGCCCCCGGTAGCTATTCCAGAGGTGGAGCCTCATATTGAAACTGGCAATGAGGTTTCAGTCCCAGCAGCTCTAGGGGGCCCAGCTCAGGTCCCGGAGAGGCTTTATTTACCCCGGATCTTCGGGAGGCTTTGGTCGGGATAGCGAGATTTACGGACGGCGTTGCCGCAGCAGGGTTTATTATCGCCTGCACTAGCCGCTTCTCGGGCCGGAGGAGGGGCCCGGACTCCTATCGCTCGTACTCCGGAGCCGCAGCTCCTCACCCTCAGGCACCGCGTGGTTCGGCCAGCTGTGGCCACTCGGTCAGGTACCACGGCTCATGCCGAGATGGAGCGGCCATGACTTCCGATTCTTTATGGAGACTTGATCGGTTCTCCAAGCCGTTTACCACTACTTTCGGCGGTGCCACATCAGGAGGATCCTCGTGATTTCTTATTCAGACCTGCCATGAGATTCTCAAGACCGCGGGGATCGTGGAGTCCAATGAAGTTGACTTCCGCACATTCGAAGCTTTCAGGATCCGTCGAAGACTTGGTGGAGGGATTATTGCTTGACTCGACCAGCGAGGTCCCCGCCTTTATCATGGGACCGGCTTGCGAGCTATTTCGGAGAAGTTTCTCCTCGCTACTCGGCGGGATGCACTTCGGAGGCGTTTGAGCGCCTCCATCGGGGCACTATGACGGTCACTCAGCATGAGACGAGATTTGTTGATTTGGCTCGTCATGCAGTGGTGATATTTCCCACAGAGCGGGAGAGGGTCCGCAGGTTCACAGATGGGCTTAATCAGCCAATTAGACTTCAGATGGCTATCGGAGTGGGGAGTGATATATCATTTCAGGAGGCAGCTAATGCAACACGTAGAGTCGAGATGGCTCTTGCTCGGGGAGGTGGTTATTCTTTAGACAAGAGGCCTCGTCATTCAGGCATGTTTAGTGGTTCTTCTTCCGGTGGCAGGGAATCTTTTGACAGGGGCCAGTCTTCCGGGCCTTTCCATTCCACCCTTCGTGCCTCACGAGGTGGACCGGATGATTACGGGTTTCGTGGGCGTATTCGGCATCGGCCTCCTATTAATGCTCGGCCTCTTCGGAGTGTCCGTGGAGGCCATTCGAGTCGACAGTGGCCGGCAGCCCCTATCGCCCAAGAGTTGCTACTGGTCGTGGTGACCCAAGTCATTTTGTCAGGTTCTGCCCTCGAGCAACGGGCAACTCTCCGCAGCGGGGCCCTCGTCCTATGATTCGGGCCCCAGCTGACCCTCAGCCTGCCCAGCCAGCCGCAGGCGGGGGTAGAGATTATAGAGGTGGAGGTCGAGACCGTAGAGGTGGAGACCGTCCAGCCCGAGGTAGAGGTCAGCCAGTTGATGGTCGTCCTAGAGACGCAGCTCAGAAGGGAGGTGCGGATCCCCGATTCTATGCTTTACTAGCCAGGCCAGAGGCAGAGGCATCAGATGCCGTGATTACAGGTACCATTCTTGTGTGTGGCAGAGGTGCTTCAGTATTATTTGACCCTGGATCTACTTATTCATATGTGTCTTCCTACTTTGCACCGTATTTGGCCATGCCCAGCTATGCTCTGGATATTCCAGTTTATGTCTCTACACCGGTGGGTGACTCCATTGTAGTCGACCGAGTGCATCGTTCGTGTGCATAGTTATATTTGGGGGTCTTGAGACCCGTGTTGATCCGTTGCTTTTGGATATGGTGGATTTTGATGTCATATTGGGGATGGACTGGTTGTCCCCATACCATGCTATTCTAGATTGTCATGCTAAGACTGTGACCTTGGCCTTGCCAGAATCACCCCGACTAGAGTGGAAAGGTACCTCAAGCCACTCCGTTCGCACTGTTATTTCCTATGTTAAGGCTCGACGCATGGTCGAAAAGGGGTGTCTAGCTTATCTGGCTTATGTTCGTGATTCCAGCGCAGAGGTTCCTTCCATTGAGTCAGTCCCTATTGTACGGGAGTTTCCCGAGGTTTTTCCTTCAGACCTGCCGGGCATGCCACCCGACAGGGATATTGATTTCTGTATTGATCTGGCACCGGGCACTCAGCCCATCTCTATTCCACCCTATCGTATGGCCCCACCGTAGCTAAAAGAGTTGAAAGATCAGTTGGAGGACCCTCTTGAGAAAGGCTTTATCAGGCCCAGTGTTTCCCCCTGGGGAGCACCCGTATTATTTGTAAAGAAGAAAGATGGCTCGATGCGGATGTGTATTGATTACCGGCAATTAAACAAAGTGACAATAAAGAATAAGTATCCACCGCCGAGGATTGATGATTTGTTTGACCAGCTCCAGGGAGCGTGGGTATTCTCTAAGATAGACTTGAGGTCAGGCTACCATCAGCTGAAGATCAGGGCGGCAGACATTCCTAAGACAGTCTTTCACTCTTGATATGGGCATTATGAGTTCTTGGTCATGTCCTTTGGGTTGACCAATGCCCCAGCAGCATTCATGGAGTTGATGAATCGGGTATTCGGGCCTTACTTAGATCCTGTTCGTGATAGTCTTTATAGATGACATCCTCGTATACTCCCGCAGCCAGGAAGAGCACGAGCAACACCTCAGAGTGGTTCTTCGGACTCTGAAAGATAACTAGCTATATGCCAAATTTTCTAAATGTGAGTTATGGTTGAGTTCGGTAGCATTTCTCGGTCACATTGTATCCGTGGAAGGTATTCGAGTAGACCCAAAGAAGATTGAGGCGGTCCGAATTGGCCTCAACCAGCTTCGATGGATCGAGATCCGCAGTTTCTTAGGATTAGCAGAGTTACTACCGTCGATTTGTAGAGGGTTTTCTTCTATTGCGGCCCCGATGACCAGTGTTGACCCGAAAGGGTATCCGGGCCCGAGTGGTCGAGTAGTGCGAGGCGAGCTTTCGAAGCTCAAGACAGCCTTGACCACCGCGCTAGTGTTGATACTACCTACGGGTGCAGGGCCTTATACAGCTTATCGTGACGCATCTCGTACAGGGCTTGGAGCGGTATTGATGCAGGATGGTAAGGTTATCGCTTATGCTTCGAGGCAGTTAAAGATACATGAAAAGAATTATCCAGTTCATGATCTTGAGTTAGCAACAGTGGTTCATGCCTTAAAGATCTGGAGGCATTATCTATATGGTGTGACATGTGAGGTATACACTGATCACAAAAGTCTACAGTACTTGTTCAAGCAAAAGGAGTTGAATCTACGACAACGGAGATGGTTAGAATTGCTAAAAGACTATGATGTTACTATCTTATATCACCCGTGTAAGGCCAACGTGGTGGCCGATGCATTGAGTAGAAAGTCCGCCAAGCATGGGTAGTCTTGCATTCATTCCAGACAGGTCATAGACCATTAGCACTAGATGTCCAGTGCCTTAGCCAACCGATTCGTGCGATTAGACATTTCCGAGCCTAGTAGGGTGTTAGCCTCGCACGGTCGCTTGTTCTTCTCTATTAGAGCGCATCCGTGAGAGACAATTTGATGATCCTCATTTGCGTGATTTGAGAGATACGGAGGACAGCGGGGAGGTGCCACAAAGGTAAATCTAGATGAGGACGGGGTATTGAGATTGCATAGTCGAGTTTGTGTGCCCAATGTCGAAGCGGATTCGAGAGTTGTTATTAGCGGAGGCCCACGGCTCGCGGTATTCCATTCACCCGGCGTCGCGAAGATGTACCGAGGACTTGCGGCAACACTATTGGTGGCGCAGAATGAAGAAAGATATCGTTGCGTATGTCGCTCGGTGTCTAAATTGTCGGCAGGTGAAATATGAGCACCAGAGACCTGGTGGTGTATTCCAGAGGATTGAAATTCCCGAGTGGAAATGGGAGCGGATCACTATGGACTTCGTCATTGGACTTCCTTTGACTCGGAGGAAATTTGATGCTATTTGGGTCATTGTTGATAGGCTGACCAAGTCAGCACACTTTATTCCAGTATCTGTCTCCTACTCGTCGGAGAGGTTAGCGGAGGTTTACATTAGGGAGATTGTTCGTCTTCATGGGGTGCCAGTATCTATTATCTCTGATCGGGGTACGCAGTTTACCTCGCGGTTCTGGAGAGCGGTCCAGCAGGAGTTAGGCACCCAGGTTCAGTTGAGTACAGCATTTCATCCTCGGACGGATGGCCAGTCCGAGAGGACTATTCAGATTCTAGAGGACATGCTTCGAGCCTGTGTTATTGATTTTGGAGGCTCGTGGGACCATTTTCTGCCATTAGCAGAGTTTGCCTACAACAATAGCTACCAGTCCAGCATCCGGATGGCCCCGTATGAGGCATTGTATGGTAGGCGATGTGGATCTCCAATCGGATGGTTTGCACCGGGAGAGGCTCGGTTGTTAGGTACAGACTTAGTTCAGGAGGCCTTGGATAAGGTCAAGACTATCTAGGAGATATTGTGTTCAGCTCAGTCCAGACATAAGACTTATGTGGATAGTAAGGTTCGAGATGTAGATTTCATGGTTGGTGAGCGAGTATTGCTCCGAGTGTCGCCTATGAAGGGCGTGATGAGGTTTGGGAAGAAGGGCAAGCTCAGCCCTAGGTATATTGGCCCATTTGAGATTCTAGACAGAGTGGGAGGGGTGGCTTACAGATTAGCTTTGCCGCCTAGCTTATCAGCCGTGCATCCACTTTTTCATGTATCTATGCTTCGGAGATACCACGACGATCCCACACATGTGTTAGACTTCAGTACTGTCCAATTGGACAATGATTTATCCTACGAGGAGGAGTCGGTGGCCATTTTAGACTGGCAGGTTCGATAGTTGAGGTCGAAGAGTTATCCTTCTGCTCGTGTTCAGTGGAGAGTCAGCCTCCTGAGGCATCGACCTGGGAGTCCGAGTCTGATATGCGGAGCCGCTACCCACATTTGTTTCCTGCCTCAGGTACTTCTTTCTTTTGTCCGTTCGAGGACGAACGGTTGTTTTAGAGGTGGAGATTGTGACGACCCAAAGGGTCATCACTTATTTTATTAATCATTTCGAGCTTCGGAGGCCTTGAAAACCTTATTCTATGTTGCCTCGATTTACGTGCACGATCCAAGAATGTAGCCGAAAAGATTTTGTGATAGAAAATATGAATTCTACGAGAAATTTGGATAAAAATGATATTAATATTGATATGGTTGACTTCGGTCAACATTTTTGGTAAACGGACCCGGACCCGAGATTGGATGGTCCCGAAAGGTCCGTAGGAAAATATGGGACTTGGACATGCGTCCGGAGTCGAATTCTGAGGCCTAGAGCCCAAGTTATGAATTTTTTCGTGAAATTGTTTTTGATGTAATTGTTAAAGGAAAATGAATTAATTGACCTTGGTATCGGGCTCGTATTTTGGTTCTGACGCCCGGTACAAGTCTTAAATATTATATATGTGCTTTCTACAAAGTTTGGTGACATTCGGATGTCGTTTGATATGTTTTGGACCTTGAGTTGCAAGTTTGAAAGTTTTGAAAACCAAAAGTATGAAAATCATGAACTTGAGGCTTGATTTGATGAAAACGATGTGATATTGGCGATGTGATCGCACGAACAAGTTCGTAATGTGTTTTTGAAGTTGTGTACATGTTTGGTTGGGAGCCCGGGGGCTCGGGTAAAGATTTGATAGGCCGTAGGATCAATTTCTGAATTTATGCACTGCTGGTTTTTCACCCAGCTGTTGGCTTCGCATTTGCGAAGAATTTCTCGCAAATGCGATGAAGGCAGTTCAAGGCTGGGTTCGCAAATGCGAACCCATTATCGGAAATGCAATGCGATACTGGCAGACCTGGGCCAGAGTTCGCAATTGCAAACTTAACCTCGCAAATGCGAAGCATTTGTCGCAATTGCGACAAAACCCGAAAGCCAGCTTGTTCGCAAATGCGAACGTTATTTCGCAAATGCGAAACCCCCAAAATTGCCTTGGCTTCACAAATGCGAACAAATGTTCGCAAATGCGAACTTCCCAGCATTAGCTTATTTTTCAAACTCCAGAAATTGGTCGAGATTCGCAATTGCGAACCCATGTTCTATTCCACCCTATCGTATGGCCCCTCTCGGAATTAAAAGTGTTGAAAGATCAGGTTGCAAGACCTTCTCGAGAAAGGCTTTATCAGAGGCCCGGTGTTTCCCCCGGGGGACCCTCGTATTATTTGTAAAGAAGAAAGATGGCTCGACGCGGATGTGTATTGATTACCGGCAATTAAACAAAGTGACAATAAAGAATAAGTATCCACCGCCGAGGATTGATGATTTATTTGACCAGCTCCGGGGAGCGAGGGTATTCTCAAAGATAGACTTGAGGTCGGGCTACCATCAACTGAAGATTAGGGCGTCTGATGTCCCTAAGACAACATTCCGCACTTGATATGGGCATTACGAGTTCTTGGTCATGTCCTTTGGGTTGACCAATGCCCCAAGCAGCATTCATGGAGTTGATGAATCGGGTATTCGGGCCTTACTTAGACTCTGTTCGTGATAGTCTTTATAGATGACATCCCGGTATACTCCCGCGACCAGGAAGAGCACGAGCAACACCTCGGAGTGGTTCTTCATACTCTGAAAGATAACTAGCTATATGCCAAATTTTCTAAATGTGAGTTATGGTTGAGTTCGGTAGCATTTCTGGGTCACATTGTATCGGTGGAAGGTATTCGGGTAGACCCAAAGAAGATTGAGGCAGTCGTGAATTGGCCTCAACCGAGCTTCAGTGACTGAGATCCCGAGTTTCTTAGGATTAGCAGAGTTACTACCGTCGATTTGTAGAGGGTTTTCTTCTATTGCAGCCCCGATGACCGAGGTTGACCCAAAAGGGTATCCAGTGCTCAGGGGTCGGAGGAGTGTGAGGCGAGCTTTCGAAGCTCAAGACGGCCTCGACCACCGCGCCGGTGTTGATACTACCTACGGGTGCGGGGCCTTATACGGTTTATCGTGCCGCATCTCGCACCGGCTTGGAGCGGTATTGATGCGAGATGGTAAGGTTATCGCTTATGCTTCGAGGCAATTAAAAATACATGAAAAGAATTATCCGATCCATGATCTTGAGTTAGCAGCAGGTGGTTCATGCCATGAAGATCCGGAGGCATTATCTAAATGGTGTGACATGTGAGGTATACACCGATCACAAAAGCCTACGTACTTGTTCAAGCAAAAAGAGTTGAATCTACGACATCGGAGATGGTTAGAATTGCTAAAAGACTATGATGTTACTATCTTATATCACCCGTGTAAGGCCAATGTGGTGGCCGATGCATTGAGTAGAAAGTCCGCCAGCGATGGGTAGTCTTGCATTCATTCCGGCCAGGTCGGAGACCATTAGCACTAGATGTCCGGTGCCTTAGCCAACCGATTCGTGCGATTAGACATTTCGAGCCTAGTAGGGTGTTAGCCTCGCACGGTCGCTTGTTCTTCTCTATTAGAGCGTATCCGTGAGAGACAATTTGATGATCCTCATTTGCGTGATTTGAGAGATACAGCGTACAGCGGGGAGGTGCCACAAAGGTAAATCTAGATGAGGATGGGGTATTGAGATTGCAGAGTCGAGTTTGTGTGCCCAATGTCAAAGGGATTTGAGAGTTGTTCTTAGCGGAGGCCCACAGTTCGCGGTATTCCATTCACCCGGGCGTCGCGAAGATGTACCAGGACTTGCGGCAGCACTATTGGTGGCACAGAATGAAGAAAGATATCGTTGCGTATGTCGCTCGGTGTCTAAATTGTCGGCAGGTGAAATATGAGCACCAGAGACCTGGTGGTGTATTCCAGAGGATTGAAATTCCCGAGTGGAAATGGGAGCGGATCACTATGGACTTCGTTATTGGACTTCCTTTGACTCGGAGGAAATTTGATGCTATTTGGGTCATTGTTGATAGGCTGACCAAGTCAGCACACTTTATTCCAGTATCTGTCTCCTACTCGTCGGAGAGGTTAGCGGAGGTTTACATTAGGGAGATTGTTCATCTCCATGGGGTGCCAGTATCTATTATCTCTGATCGGGGAACGCAGTTTACCTCGCGGTTCTAGAGAGCGGTCCAACGGGAGTTAGGCACCCAGGTTCAGTTGAGTACAGCATTTCATCCTCAGACGGATGGACAGTCCGAGAGGACTATTCAGATTCTTGAGGACATGCTTCGAGCCTGTGTTATTGATTTCGGAGGCTCGTGGGACCAGTTTCTGCCATTAGCAGAGTTCGCCTACAACAACAGCTACCAGTCCAGCATCCAGATGGCCCCGTATGAGGCGTTGTATGGTAGGCGATATCGATCTCCAGTTGGATGGTTTGAACCGGGAGAGGCTCGGTTGTTGGGTACAGATTTAGTTCAGGAGGCCTTGGATAAGGTCAAGACTATCCAGGAGAGATTGCGTTCTGCTCAGTCCAGACAGAAGACTTATGCGGATCATAAGGTTTGAGATGTAGATTTCATGGTCGGTGAGCGAGTATTGCTCCGAGTGTTGCCTATGAAGGGCGTGATGAGGTTCGGGAAGAAGGGCAAGCTCAGCCCTAGGTATATTGGTCCATTTGAGATTCTAGACAGAGTGGGAGGGGTGGCTTACAGATTAGCTTTGCCGCCTAGCTTATCAGCCGTGCATCCAGTTTTTCACGTATCTATGCTTCCGAGATACCACGGCGATCCCACACATGTGTTAGACTTCAGTACCGTCCAATTGGACAATGATCTATCTTACGAGGAGGAGCCGGTGGCTATTCTAGACCGGCAGGTTCGACAGTTAAGGTCGAAGAGTTATACTTTTGTGCGTGTTCAGTGGAGAGGTCAGCCTCCTGAGGCATCGACCCGGGAGTCCGAGTCCGATATGCGGAGCCGCTACCCTCATTTGTTCCCCAACTCAGGTACTTCCTTCTCTCGTCCGTTCGAGGACGAATGGTTGTTCTAGAGGTGGAGGATGTGACGACCCAAAGGGTCATCACTTATTTTATTAATCATTTCGAGCTTCTGACTCCTTGAAAACCTCATTCTATGTTTCCGCAATTTACGTGCACGATCCGGGCATGTGGCCGGAAAGTTTTTGTGATAAAAAATATGAATTCTATGAGAAATTTAAAGAATTTTGATATTAATATTGATATGGTTGACTTCGGTCAACATTTTTGGTAAACGGACCCGGACTCGAGATTGGATGGTCCCGAAAGGTCCGTAGGAAAATATGGGACTTGGACATGCGTCCGGAGTCGAATTCTGAGGCCTAGAGCCCAAGTTATGAATTTTTTCGTGAAATTGTTTTTGATGTAATTGTTAAAGGAAAATGAATTAATTGACCTTGGTATCGGGCTCGTATTTTGGTTCTGACGCCCGGTACAAGTCTTAAATATTATATATGTGCTTTCTACAAAGTTTGGTGACATTCGGATGTCGTTTGATATGTTTTGGACCTTGAGTTGCAAGTTTGAAAGTTTTGAAAACCAAAAGTATGAAAATCATGAACTTGAGGCTTGATTTGATGAAAACGATGTGATATTGGCGATGTGATCGCACGAACAAGTTCGTAATGTATTTTTGAAGTTGTGTACATGTTTGGTTGGGAGCCCGGGGGGCTCGGGTAAAGATTTGATAGGCCGTAGGATCAATTTCTGAATTTTTGCACTGCTGGTTTTTCACCCAGCTGTTGGCTTCGCATTTACCAACCAAGTTCGCAAATGCGAACAAAGTGTCGCAAATGCGACACTGGCACACCTGGACCATAGTTCGCAATTGCGAACTTAACCTCGCAAATGCGAGGCCTTCGGTAATTTCCTGTCTTCGCAATTGCGAAGAATGTGTCGCAATTGCGAAGAAGCCCAGAAGCCTAGCTTGTTCGCAAATGCGAACATTATTTCGCAAATGCGAAACCCCCAACATTTGCCTTGGCTTCGCAAATGCGAACAAATGTTCGCAAATGCGATCTTTCCATCCTTAGCTTATTTTTCAAACTCCAGAAATTGGTCGGGGTTCGCATTGCGAACCCATGTTCGCAAATGCGAACACAGAGATCTGTAAATCACGATTTCCAGCTTCATTTTTCACATTTCACAACCCAAAAACACCCATTGGCGATTCTTCACAAACTCCCTCTTCTTCAAAACAATTGTAAGTCACTTTTTACTTAATTCTTTCAATTCCTAATAACATTAAACATGTTTTTCAATAGAAATCAAAGGTTTTCATGGTAGAATTTCTTGTTTTTGGTAGAATATAGGGTTTTTCATGAATTAGGAAATTGGACCTCGAATTGAGGTCCAATTTTGAAACAAATCATATACTTGAACTCGTGGGGGGATGGGTAACCGGATTTTGGTCCGAACCCCGAGTTCCGACCATGTGGGCCCGGGGTCGAAATTCACTATTCCGGGCAGAATGTTGTAAAAGTTGTAATTGGTCTTAGGAATTAGTTTGTTGAGTAGTATTGATGATATTAAATCAATTGTGTATAGATACGATTGGATTGGAGCCAAATTTGAAAGGAAAAGGCATTGCCACGGATTGAATTGTTCACAAACATTCGAGGTAAGTGTTTGTTTTATCCTAGCTTGAGGGAATAGGATTATGTGCTATGTGTTATGTGATTGAGTGCGGTGTATGGGCTGTGGTGACGAGCATCCATACACTGGCGTCTAGCATGACCGTGAGTCGTTGTTAATACTTGTTGCGAGACATATTTGAAGATAAATTGTTGAACCCTTGC
Source organism: Nicotiana noctiflora (assembly GCA_032618575.1). Lineage (NCBI taxonomy): Eukaryota > Viridiplantae > Streptophyta > Magnoliopsida > Solanales > Solanaceae > Nicotiana > Nicotiana noctiflora. The sequence continues at coordinate 66,944 of JASVEL010014138.1, forward strand.
CGGGTTGTAGAATTGTTATTGTTCTCCCTTGTCGGGACTTGTTGTGAAGATGATTATTGATTGCCCTTGTTGGGACGGTTTATGATTTACTGTTTCATTCTTTGCCCTTAACTGTGATTGTTATTTGGGTGAGGAAGAGTGATAATGCACGAAGGGTGATGCCGTGCCTTGATTTATTATTTATGCACGAAGGTTAATGCCGTGCCTTGATTTACTATTTATACACGAAGGTTAATACCGTGCCATGTTTTATTGATTATGCACGAAGGTTAATGCCGTGCCATGTTTTATTGATTATGCACGAAGGATCATGCCGTGCCTTGTTATTGAACCATGTACGAAGGATCATGCCGTACCATGGATGTGAGAATGAGAGTAAAAGAACGAAGGGTGATGCCGTGCACTTTATTTGCTTATTTGGTGAGGATGAGAGTAAAAGCACGAAGGGTGATGCCGTGCAACTACTTGCTATTCCTTGACTTGATATTACTTGTGTTTCCATTATACTTTGTTTTCCTTGTGAACTTATTAACTGTTGTTAATTGTTGAGTTCTTTTGAGATATTCCTTATTGTGTTATTACTTGGTTAATTCTTGTTATTTGTGGTATACATATATATGGAACTGCACAGGTTTATGTGGGTGTCCGGTCCTAGGCTTGTCACTACTTCGCCGGGATAGGCCAGGCACTTACCAGCACATGGGGTCGGTTGTGCTGATACTACACTTCTGTGCGTTTTTGCACAGGTCCAGGTTACGATCAGGAGCAGCAGCAGTAAATCGATTGCGTGGGAGTTGATCATATTTGAGACCGAGGTAGCTTGCAGACGTCCGCAGGCCCGGCGTCTCTCTCTTTATTTATGTTATTAGCTGTAGTCTCTTTGTTCCGAGACAAACAGAATTATGTTATATTTCTTTCAAACTTTTATGTGTAGTATTCGGTAGTAGTTCGTGAGTTGGTGACTCCACGTCTTGGGTAGAGGATTTTAGTATGATTTTCATCTTGTAATTAGTTATTTCTATTTCGATAAAGTATTCCGCACTTATTTAATTAACGTTATGGTTTGTTGATAAATAAATTATGAAATTATATTGAAAACAGGATAGTATGAATACAGTGGCTTGCCTAGCTACCACGAGTAGGCGCCATCACGATCCCGATGTTGGGGGAAAATCCTCCTGTCTACGCGAGTACACCAAGATGTCATCAATAAACACAATCACAAATAAATCTAGATATGGCCGAAATACATTGTTCATCAAGTGCATGAACACGGCTAGGGCATTAGTCAGCCAAAAAGACATAACAAGAAACTCATAGTTTCCATATCTAGTCCTGAAAGCTGTCTTGATAATGTCTGAATCTCTAATCTTCAACTGGTGATAGCCTGAACGGAGATCAGTCATAGAGAATACCCTTGCTACCTTGAGCTAGTCAAACAAATCATCAACACGGGGTAGTGGATAATTATTCCTTTGTCATCTTGTTCAGCTTCTTGTAGTCAATACACATTCTCATTATGCCATCTTTATTCTTCATAAATAAGGTCGGTGCACCCCACAATAACACACTAGGACAAATAAACCCCTTATCTAGGAGTTCTTGAAGGTGCTCCTTCAACTCCTTTAACTCGGATGGTTCCATATGATAGGGAGGAATAAAGATAGGTTGAGTGCCGGGCACCAGATAAATACCAAAATCAATGTCCCTGTCCAGTGGCATGCCCGACAGGTCCGCTGGAAACACATATGGAAAATCCCTCACAACGGGGACAGAATCAAGGCTGGGAGTCTCAGCTCCAACATCTCTCACAAAAGCCAAATATGATAGACAACCCTTCCAAACCATCTGTTGGGCCTTTAGGAAGGAAATTATCCTATTGGGGACATAGTTAGTCATGCTATGCAACTCAATCATTAAAACACCCAGCATAGCCAATGTGACTGTCTTGGCGTGATAGTCTAGAATTGCATGGCACGGAGATAGACAATCCATGCCCAGAATAACATCAAAATCTACCGTGATCAATAGCAACAACTCAACTCGGCTCTCTAGAGCCCCAATAGTAATAAGGCATGACCGATATACATGGTCTACAAAAATTGTATCGCCCATTAGGGTAGATACATGGACAAGCAAAGAAAGACACCATCGGGTTGTACCCAAATGACAGGCAAATATGAAGATACATGGGAATAAGTAGAATCGGGATCAAACAAAATAGAGGCATCCCTGTGGCAGATTGATATAATACATGTGATAACATCATCTGAAGTAATAGCATCTAACTGGCCTTGAAGAGCATGGAATTGAGCCTAACCACCACATGATCGGCCTCCCACTCTAGGGCAGCCCCTAGCTCTCTGAACCTCACCCCTAGCTGGCAGGGCGGGTGCTGAAGATACTGGGCTAGAAAATAAGGGCTGGCCTCTCTACTGAGATGAACTATATGCACAGCGGGGACATTTCCGCTGGAAATACCTGAACTTGCCACACTCGTAGTAACTCTTGGGTGCTGGGAACTGGGACTGAAGGGAAACCCTCGCGCCAGAGTGGTTAGCTTATGCACTCGGCTGAGATGAACCCTGTACAGAGGGGAATGAGACGAACTCTAATTTGGAAGTGCACTAAGCGATGGCTGACATTGCTAAGAGCCCTGATAACCCCGACTAGAAGATGACCCACAATACTCTGAGCGAACTGGCTGGGTAGGCTTGAATGATTGACATCTGATCTGGTGGAACTGACTCCTAGATGGAGCACCATTGAAGCTACTAGAACCTCAAGGCATCTTGGCTTCCCTCTCCTCTCTATCCTGACGGCGAGCCAACTCAATATCACGAGCAATATCAACTACATCCTCAAACGAAATACCCAGGACTCTCTCTGGAGTCATCAGAATACGAAGGTGATAGTTAAGTCCATCTAGAATCCTCTTTATCCTGTCACTGTCGGTTGGATCCATCTATGAGGCATGGCAGGCTAACTCAGAAAATCTCGCCTCATACTGGGTCACAGTCATGTCTCCCCGTCGAAGCCACTCGAACTGCCTACACACCTCTTCTCTCTGAGACATTGGTACCCACTTCTCAATAAATAAAGTGGAGAACTCCTTCCATGACAACGGTGCTGCACCTGTCGGCCTACGCCGCTCATATACCTCCCACCATGAAAAGGCTACTCCTGAGAATTGAAAGGTGGTAAATGATACACCGCTCGACTCTAAAATCCCTATTGTCCGAAGCATATGTCGACACTTATCGAGAAAACCCTGAGCATCCTCGCCCAGAATACCGCTGAAAGTAGAAGGTGAAAGGATGCTGGACCTCTAAAGATGATGCTGCTCATCATCCGACATAGCTGGGACCATAAAATCCGAAACTGGTGCAACTAGTTCAGCTGGAGCTGCTCACGGTATCTGTAAACCCTACAGCGCCTTCTCGGGTGTGTGAGCAGTAGGGGTCTGACTGCCTCCCCCTACCAAATAAGTAGCTGTTGTAGTGGTGGCTGAGACTACCTGGGCTAGGCTAGTGCAAACTGATAGTATCTTGTCCAAGGTCTCCTAGAGACCCGGAATAACAATTGGCACTGTTGGTGCCTACACAGGTGCTGCTAGAGCATCAACAACTAGAGTCTGGCCCTGAACTAATGTAACTGGTGGGTCAACAGATGCAGCCTTTACCACCCTGCCATGACTACGATCATGACCGCGTGTACAGCCTCGAGGGGATGGTACTGGTGGTCGTCCTCCACGTTCGGTAGCACTATTTCTCGCTATCTGCGAGCGAATAAAATATAGAAATTTAGTTCTCGGGTCAATAAAGTCGCACGACAAGAATTTTCAAGATTATGAAGTTTTCCTAAAGGTTCCGCAGCCTCACAAGGATAAGTACAGACGTCTCTATACCGATGCGCGAGACTCTACTAAACCGGCTTTGACTCGCGAGATCAAGTAATCTAGTCTCTGATACCAACTTGTCATGACCCAAACCTCAGTCGTGATGGCGCCCAACACCTTGTTAGGCAAGCCTGACCTTTCGAACACTCTTAACCCAAAATACGAAGCTCCTTATCAGTTATTTGAATTTAAATCATTAGTTAAGAAAGATTTCAATATGGGACAATAATAAAAAATAGTGCAGATACCATAATAATACCAATACATCCCCTAACAGATCTGGTGTCACGAGTCTGAGCCTCTAGATACAGCTGAGCAACATCCTATACGTATGAAAGTCTAGATGAGGAAGAAAAGGAAGACAATAGGAGAAATCGGGTCCTGTGGACTCCGGGAAGCTACCTCGATGACTCCTATATAATAGACTGGCAGCAACAATGACTCAGCTATGCCTCCAGGATCCCTATATCTGCACACCAAGTGCAGGGAGTAAAGTGAGTACTCCGACTCAATGAGTAATCATAATAAATAACAATTGAAAGTAAGAATTCTCGTAAGAACACTACACAATTCTATAACCAACAGTAAAGGCAGTAAATAACAGCTAAATAGGGGAAATCAGGTGAATGTTCCTCAAACCAACACTGCTGCGGCGCATAACCCGATCCATAAAAAATACTGCTGCATCGCACATCCCAATCCAATAATAGTATATATTGTTGCGACGCTCAGCCCGATCCAATAATAATATATACTGCTGTGGTGCGTAGCCCGGTCTTATAATAGTAGTCGACTGCGCTCACTGGGGTGTGAAGACTCCGAAAAGGCTCCTACAATGCAAGCGCTACAGTACTGCAGTGTGTAGTCCGATCCATATACTATATCACTGTGGCATGTAGTCCGATCCATATAATATACTACTGCGGCATGCAGTCCGACCCATATATATATACATATATGTATATACTGCTGTGGCATGCAACCCGAACCGGTGTATATCAACTACACTTACTATGGGGTCCTTAACCCCTCTCAGTCATTATAGACTTGGCCTCTTGGGATCACTCAGCTAAGACAGGGTTTCCAACCCCAGGTATTCTTCATTTAGAGTGCAAATTGCTAAGGCCGGTTCATGTTATGTTTTACAGTTAAGAATATGACTTAGAGTATGATTTCAACAGGTAAAGTGAGGTCAATTAGATCAACATGCTCCGTAAGGGTTCTACAGATTGGCACAAGGCCCACACATGGCAAATAGCCCAAAATATACTGTTATTAACTCAGTCTCAGTCAAAAGTACATTAGTGTCATCAATCGGGATTGACCGAGTCCGAATCCCAAGCAGTAACATCACCACGCTCATCATACAACATGTATCTCATCTCAACATAGCACTACATAGTGCGAATACGGTGTTTCAAACCCTCAGAGCATCATTTATAACCATTACTCACCTCAAGCCGGCTGAAATCCTAGCTCACCTTGCGCTTCCCTCACAAATCAACCTCCTACTGCATAGAAT